>VUQH01038126.1:4893-38232 GCA_015106775.1 Etroplus canarensis | reverse complement strand
ACCTTTTGCTTAGAAAACAGTTGTGTAAACCACTACACAAGTTAGGATAAACTAGTTAATAAAAATTTATATATTGTAGAAAAAAAGCTCCCCCTCTTGTACATGTCTGTGTCTGAGTTTTTTCTTTCTGCACATTTTGGATATTGTCTTTCTAGTGTTGACAGAGAGTGGGCAATATTATCAGTGTGTATAGATTGGACTTGGAGAACCACAAGTGCTGGCATTTAATTGTGGATAAAGAAAACAATAGCTTTCATGTAGTGATGAAGTATGCCCGCTGAGATATGTATTGAGAAAATGTAACTTTAGATATGTGACATTTTTTGCTGTGAGCACCAAAGTAAATGAAAAGATACACATATCCTAAATATTTGCTATAATAAGCTGATAAAAATAAAGGATTCCAGCCCTCTTTATGCTCATTATCTGAAATGCTTAATTAGGGGTTATTGAATACATGTATACATTGCATTTTCACAGTAAAGACGCTTTAAAAAATATAATAGATTGAACTTAGCATGAACAGTGGTGGCTTATTATGTTTATAATTAGGGTAAATGCCTATGGTTTAATTGCAGTGTCCCTAGAAGTTAAAAGTTGCTAAATTACAAGCCCAATTTTAAAAAGGTTGGGACACTGTGCAAAATATAAACAAAAAAATAAAATGATTTGCAAATTTCATAAAGCAGTGATTTATTTACAAAAGAGCCAAAAAAAATCAAATGTTGAAAGCGAGACATTTGACTGTTTCATCAAAAATACTGGCTCATGTTGAATATGATGGCAGCAACACATCTCAAAAACTTGGGACAAAAGACAAACAAAAGGCTGGAAAAGTAAGCTGTTCTAAAAAGAAACAGTAGGAGGAACAACTTGCAACTAATAACCGTAGAAAACATGAATAATCTGTCCACTCCAAGACATCTCTGTCGTCCCCTGCTGACTGGCTGCAGTATAAGTTTAAGTCCCGCCCCCTCCACGTTAGTCGATGGGAAATCAATTTAAAATAAACAGCTCTCAGATACATTTTTTCCCAAAGATGTCTTCTGGCATTTTAAGCAGTTCTTGTCATGCTGATTTGGATTCAAATGTTCACCTTCCTTATAAGTTTGTTTTGAATAAGTAATTTACTGCTGTAAAAGTGGGGCATGACCTCATGATTGGCAGCTCTGACTGCCTATCTGGCCTACCTCATGTTCCATAGGGTGTGTGGGCAGAAGTTGGATAGGAGGACTTCTATGGGAAGCCAAATCTGCCTAAATTCGTTATGTGCAAAATCGCAAGATAGTAGCTTCAAAAACGGAAAATTTTGACTTCACTTTTGTACAATTGGAGGAAGTGGAGCCACCTCCTACATCTTTTATACAGTCATTGGTTGCAACTGAGGAAGTTAATTGGCAACAGGTCAGTAATGTGATTGGGAATAAAAAGAACACCTTAGAAGAAGGAGAAGAAATACTTTATTAATCCCCTAATGGGGAAAGTACCACATCTCAACACACTCTATTTTGTAGGTATATACACACACTTTACAGGCAGTGGAGTCATACAGATGCATGCATGGGGGCAGGGATGGGGGAAACAAGTGGTCCATTGAGGAGGCATGATGGGGGTCCAGCGCCCTGCTCAGTGGGGTGCCTCCAGCCTCCGTGCCCCCCCCCCCGCTGTGGGTATTGAGCAAGCGCCACATCAGCGGCTTTCTGGTTCCCAACCATTCACCATCACACTGAGCCTGTTAAGTATAACTCAGCCTGTCAGTATTACTATTTAGGTCATTTAAAACATGAAACTACTTTGGAAAGGACTGCAGTTAGTTTTTTGCTAGAATGATGCCATGTTTAGTTACACTCGTGAAAATATTATTTTTTAAAAATTAGTTTTACAAATGGAGACTGTAAAGAATCTCTCTCAGGAATGCCTGAGGACCTTCTGCTTATCAGGCCCATGTGTAAACCACTACACTACAGGGATACTTAACAAAGAAAAAAGATGAAAATTATAATTTTCATATTAATTGAGTTATTTATTTTTATTTTTATTTTTTTGGTCAAAGGTTTCACGGAGCCACTGGCGGTGGGAAAAGACTCGCCTGCGGCTCTGGAGCCACAGGCATGTTTTTAACGAGAGGACTACAACTCCCGTGAAGCAACCGAGCGGAAACCACATACTGCGCAAGCGCAGGGCAAACGGTCGCGCGGATGATTTGAGTTTTGTTTGAATGGCTGAAGACGAAGGGGGGTGTCGTGTTTTTAAGTTTTGGCGATGTAGAAATGGCAGCAACGCTGAACTTGTCGGATTCAGGCCCATCGTCTGTGAACGAGCAGTCTGTGTCCAGTCGGAGCAGTAACAGAAGCCTGCGAGTCGCAGAAAAGGAGAGGAGGAAGAACGAAGCGGGGGAGCCGTTTGTTCTGGCCCTGAAGTACTTCTCTGACGGTAGGGATCCGATATAAACTTCCTCCGCCCGACAGCGGATTGTAGCGTTGCTGCTACCAGCTATCTAGGGTTTAGAAGGCTGAAAACCCGGCCAGGAACCAAATTTCTGTTTACTTTTACATTTAATGTGGCATGCAAAGTAGATAGCTTGCTTATGCCTCTCATGTATGAGTAGTGGTACACCGGGGTGGCCAAATTATCCCACGTTTGACCGTGCGAAGTCACCTAACCCTCCCAGTTCATGGCATGGGTTTCCTTTAAAGAAATAAAAGCCTGCTGCTATCATGGGACCTCGTAGTTGGTCTAATCCTTTCTACACTGTTCTCTGTAGTGGCGTCATATCTACAAGTTGCTTTAGTACCAGCAGTGGGGGAAAATCTATACAAGTTGCGTTGCAATATTGCATCAATATCATGCATGTTCCTTTCAACTGCTCCCTTGTATTCTCCACCAAGGGGTCGCCACAGCAGATTAATCCACATTGGTAATTTGGCAGAGGTTTTACACTGGATGCCCTTCCCAACCCTCCATGGTGAGAGGGGCTTGTGTCCTTATCTGGAATCAAACCTGGTACCTTTCGCTTGGGAGGCGAATGTGTAAACCATTTCGCTTCCTGTTATTCATTCACTCGTTCATTCATTAGGCTCCTGCGAGGGGGGAGATGTTCCTTCCCCATGTGTTGAGCCAACCAGGTGAACCAGTTTCTTCTAATGCTGGCGGTCTTGTGCCAGCAGCTCTCTGTCCTCCATGGCGACTCCGTGTTGTCTGAGGTCACCCGCATTGACATCAAGCCATCGGGTGCGGGGCTTGCCTCGTGGTCGTCTCCTTCCTGCAGCCCTGGGATCGAACTGAAGGATGGCTTTCGTTGGATGATCTGGGGGTAGGTGGAGGACATGGCCGAGCCGGTGGGTGCGACGCTGCGCAGCCAGGCGCGATGCTCTGGGCTGGTGCGTGCGGGTTCTTAGCACCTCGATGGAGATCCATTGGGGCCACCTGATGTTCTCGATGGTTCTGAGAGCCCTGCTGTCAAAGCCATCTATTCTTCAAATGCCATGTCTCTGAGCCGTAGAGCAGAATGGAGAGCACTGCTGCGTTGTAAGTACGGACTTCCTTTGGCGTGAGATGGTGCAATGCCACCAGAGTGACTGCAGGGCTGATCCTGCCAGGGCTCTTCTGCGGATCATCTCTGTAGGTCCCCGTTGTCTGTTACTGTGGAGCCCAGATACACGAAGCTCTTAATGGGCTCAACAACATCATTACCGAGCTGGAGAGGGGGTGGATCCGGTCCGTCACCGACATGCATAAGCTTGGTCTTAGACCAGCTCACTTGAAGGCCAAGCTTTCCAGCCTCTTCTTCCTGTTATAAAAATTACAAATACAAAGTGAACACTTTCACACTAGAATAATAAGTGTCCCTCTAGTGTACTGTTTTACACAGTTGCCTTAGAAGCAAATGGTCCCTGTTTTTGATTCCAGGTGGGGGGACACAAGCCCCTCTTGCTATGGGGGGGGTTGCATCAGGAAGGGCATCCGGTGTAAAACCTCTGCCAAATTAATCAGATGTGGAGACCCTGATGGGGAAAATACAGGAGAGCAGCCGAAGTTACCATACTAGAATAGTAAGATCAGTTGTCCTTTCAGTCCACCTACGTGATCTACATATATTTTCAAATACTTTGGTTGCTAAAGGGGTTGCATGATTTTTGTTGTACAAGCTGCACTGTTCAAAATACACGTAATGGTACAGTATACCACAAGTTTGCATTCAGTTAAGTTGGACGAGACTGTAATACAACCATATTTTTCATCCTTTATGACAGCGTTAGATAAAACGTCTATTGACAAAGTCTAAATGTGGAGATATGATACGCAGCTGAAAAAAGGTGGTGTATTGCAATATATCACATTATATTTTATTGCAATACTTAGCATATTGAAATTGTTTAAAAATATTCTGATAATATCATATTGTGGGGTCTCTGGGGATTCCTACGTATACTTTCCCTACACTCGAGAAACTGACTGCCACAGATCTTGTTAAATATAGTCTCGATACACTCAGTCCCCTCTCTATTAGGTATACTTGTGTGATCTAGTCCAAAACAATAGATTTGGAATAATTTCTATTTTTTACAAAGCTTCTACGGTTCACTTTTGTGGAAGTTGCTAAGAAGGTAATAATCATCCTCCGTGTTTATTACTGAGGTCATAGTGGGTTGCTGTACTGGACTACTTTACATTTTAAAGTGCTTCTAACATTTTTTTAATTAAGATGTATGAAGTGAGCATTTGGAGTAGAGCTTTAAGATTTTGCTGGGACTTGATATTATGGAGGAAAATCCATGAAATAAACTGAAAGATTTAGGTGAGTTGACATGAAAAACTCTCACTCTTAGTGTCTGTCACATCCTTTCATTTTCTTAATCTCTCTCAGCCTTGCTGGAACTTATCCTAGCTGACACTGAGTGAGTTATCAGCCTATTACAGGGCTATTATCTTACCATTTGGGTGAAGAATAATAAATATATGTATCAGTTTTCTGTATTATGAAAAAAGATTAAATCAAGAATCCAAAAAAAATGCTGTAGACTGACTTTGTGTTCTTGTTCTTTGTTCAGTGGTCCTGTTAGGGGGTTGCCACAGTGGATCATCTGCCTCCAGCTCATTCATTCTTCTGTCACACCAATACTCTGCACGTCTTCCTTCACTACATCTAATCTCCAAGCATGCCTAACCTGAGCTGTCCCTCTTATGTAATCATTTCTAATCCTGTCCATCCTGGTCACTTACAGTGAAAATCTCAAGACCTTCAACTTGGCCACCTCCAGCCCTGCCTCCTGTCTTTATGTTAATGCCACTGTCTCCAAACTATACATCATAGCAAGATCTCACTGTCATCTTTTAAACCTTCCCTTTCAGTCTTGCTTTCCTTCTGTCACAAAGCACCTCTGACCCTGTTTGTACTCTCTTCTTCACCTTTCTTGTGGACTGTCCGTTGCTTTGGATGGTTGACCCCAGGTATTTACACTGATCCACATTCACTACTTCTACTCCCTGCATCTTCACCATTCCACCTGTCTCAGTCTAATTCTCACACATGTAATCTGTCTTGCTTCTACTGTGGCTGACTGACAGCAACCTTAGGAATTGTGTATTTAAAAATCCATTTTTTTTTGTGCAGTGGATGCATTTTTTCACCAGGATGATTAGAATATTTTTTGATTTATAGAACTTTTAAAAATCTTGAGACATAATTATTCAACCTAAATATGAAAATATGACTTGCAGTCAATGGAGTGGTGGTGTAATTTATATTCACTGATGGGTTATTATGCTGAATTATTGTTTTTAATTAAGTAGATCAGATAGCTTAAATTAAACCCAGCCACAGGGGTCCACAAGCCTAGTGCTGGTCCCAAGCCCGGGTAAATGGGGAGGGTTGCGAGGATGCAGAGGGTAGGGTGAGATGATCTGCTGTGGCGACCCCTAACGGGACCAGCTGAAAGAAGATGATAGCTCAAATTAGAGGTAGCATTATACTGCCATTGTCTTGTGCAAACACATGCACCGGTATTAAAAACTCCACACTGGAGGTCATAGGAATTTGTTCACAGGGTACCCCAATAATCATTTCAGAGATTCTGTGAACAAGGTGATATGGACATACCACTGTAACAAAAAAACTTAAAATATCATAAGTTTACCTGCCAGTATATTTTTGATTAATGACGACAGCATTAATTCTGTCCTTTTAACTTGGTCAGATAGCACTACTTAACCAGAAAGGAGGTGGGGTTGGAGTTCTTTACAATACAAATAGTTTCCATAATGTATCTTGCTACGTTGAATATTTTGCTCTTCCACTGAATTATGTTGAGCTGTATTATCAAATGTCTACAGGTCTCCAAGCATTGTGCATATTTTTTGATGCTTTACTGAACTTTGCTCACATGTATCAACATTAACTGTGTGGTTATTTAAAGTGATTTAACATTTATCGTGACAACTGCCAGGACAGCAGCTCTAAATTGCTGTGAATCCTGGCAAATTATGGAACAAAACATTAGATTTAAGGGCCTTAGCATTTCTCTGCACTCACTGATGTTCCTCTTTTGGATCTTTCTTACCCTTTTTTCTCCAAAATTTGTACCTCTGTAATTAAAATACTTAGACTGAGTCAGAAAAGAGAGATCACAGAAAACAACCAAAAAAAAATAGTTATACAGGATGCTCCTCAATACCTACACCATTGCATTGTCTTATATATAATTTTAGTTCTAAAAGTAAAAATTGCATTTATTGGATGTGACCAGGATGGACAGAATTAGAAAGGAGTACATCAGAGGGACAGCTTAGGTTGAGTGGTTTGGAGAAAAGTAAGGGAGCCAAAGATGAAGAGGTTTGGTCATGTGAAGAGGAGGGATAGGGCAAGGGATGGAGTTGCCAGATGGCACAAAAAGAGGAAGACTACAAAGAATATTCATGTAATGAAGGAGGACATGCATGGTGTGAAAGAAGAGAACGCAAGGGATGGGGTGAGATGGAGGCAGATAATCCGCAGCGGTGACCCCAAATGGGAACTACCAGAAGAAGAAGACATTTTCATAGTTGTTACCTGTATAATAATAAAAGATTATTCTAGCTAAATAGCTGACTTTATTTCTTGTGCGTATGAAAGGTATTTTTGTACTTTTTAAAAAATTTTTACTTGTCCCCCAAAAAAGTCAGGTGGTATAGGGCAAAATGCATAGTAAATTTCAAGATTATACAAGTCAAATCAACCAGCCACGGGAGAACACAGCAGTTTCTCTTTTACTTGAGATCTCTTTGATATAGATTGGCTGATCTTTTACAGCATCTATCAGATATGTCTGTTATTTATTTATTTTTTTTTAACATTTTTAAAAACATACATGCTCTAATGTGATATCACCTCTCCGACTGTAGTTGAAGCAGGGACCCCTGTTATCGGGAATGATGAGCTGGAGAGGAACCTGGCGGAGGTGGAGAAGGTGGCCTATAGTCGGGGACTTTCCCCAGAGGCAGTTTCTGTTATGCTGGAGTTTGCCATGAGCCTGCGTATGGGTAAGCCTTTCTTTAAGCATCATCTATGGGATGGGTAAGTTGGGGGATTTCCAGTAGGAAAGATGGGCTTTTGTAGCAGAGTTGTAGATGGTCAGAATCTGTCACTGATTGAGGCCCTAGCAAAAGTACTTTTTGGTCACACGTTTCACATAGTTACTTTTAGGCCAAAGATTCCCCAAGCCTGCCAATCTTTGGATTGTTGGTAGAACCAGAGAACACGTAGGAGCTTTATTAGATGTTAAACTCAAACTGCCTCTTAATGTGAGGTGGTGAGCTAAGCCTGAGCAGGTTTCCACAATTTAATATTGACTGGATGTTGAGCTTCAGCACAGGTTCGTCGCAAATAACTTTATGATGAGTATATATTACTTATGTAGTATAGGTGACATAATGCCTTAATTTTTCTCACCAGTGTGGAGTGAGCGCACATTTTTCTTCCAGCTGATTAATTCCCTAAGTGTAAAGACATTCTAGCAATGCAGAAAATGTCCATGTCTTGGATAGCATGTCCCTCTGCATTTTTAATAGTTACTTCCTTTTAAGAGATTTTGTCTCTGAATTTTCTGTGCAGGGAGTACTCCATGCGTCCGGGTGCTGAAGTGTCTGATTCCTGCCACTGTGGTCCCACAGGAGGCTGTAGTTCGAGCAGTGGTTTGGCTGGGTGTTGGGAACATACCCATCAGCACTCAGGTAAGTGCTTATAAAATAAACCTCGTTTTGTTTAGTATTCAGTTCATTTTGTTGACAGTTAAACACCAAATTCTTTTTATTATTTTCCATTTATGAGTTATTGGTTGGAAGATTATTATTTGGGGAATATATGTGTGTTTTTTTTTCCAGCTCCAGTGCAGCAACAAAGCTAATTGTGCCCAGTCAATAAAATGATTGCAATTCCACCATCGCAGAATCACAGAAGGGACTCTCTGTGCCACTCAAAATAGTGTAGAATCCATTTTTAACCTTCCTTTCTCATCTGCACTGTGCAACAGATGAGGAGGGGAGGGAATCAGACACAGTAACAGCATAGAGAAACCAGTCAATTTTCAGAATAAAAGACCCCGTGTAGACTAAATGTTCTGCTCCTGAAATGCTCCCAGTATGATTTGAAGCTCAGCAAAAGGTGGAACAAAACCTTGTCAGAGACTCAGCATCATAGAAACAAACCTGATGTAGTCCCGGTATTACAGGTTTTATTACTATTACTGTGTCATTAACTATCTTTAAACAAAAGAATGTGATAAAAGATTAGTTTTGATCTCTTTTTGGTTGGAAATGCTTCTACCCTTCATTATTCTTCACCATCATTTTCTGCTGTTAAAAGTTTAAGGCAGCTCGATTAACCATGTGGTAAAATACTTCAAACTGTGTCACACAGACTGGGAACATTCTCCTGATCCGTTTGACCAAATTCAGTGTCTACTACACTGTTTCTCCACAAATGAGTCAAACTTGGAATTGTGTTTATTCAGCTTTTAAACCACAGCCTTAGTTTCAAAATAACAAATCATTAGATTCTTGCGTCAGTGCTTAGAATACTGTCCCTGTGACCTGAATAAGTGGCAGAAAATAGATGGGTTGATGGCTGGATTCTTGGGCTCAATCAATAATTTAAGAACATGATAACCTAAATTTCTGTAAAATTGGAGAGAGGTTTAGACATTTTTCATAGGCCATAGATTATTTTTAGACCAAACCACACAGAAGTTACTTGGATATTTTTGTCTGTCACAACCAATCAAAGTTGACAGTGAAGCTGACTGATGGAAAAATGTTTTTTCTATCACTTTTTTAACATGATGGGTTCAAGTTGCTGTGGGGGCTGTGTCCTGCTGAGCTGTTTGGCTCCATCATCACTGCTTGCAGCTCTATTGCATTACAAAAATGATGCCTCTTTGTTTTTAGATTAAAGCCAGAATTATTCAATGAGATAAGAGTTTGTGCTTTCTGGTAAGAACTGATCATAACTTAAATATTTTTTGTTTCACTTCCTCGTAGGTTCTCTTTATAAAGTGGGTATTGACTGTATTTGATATGATTGACGCAAAGGACCAGCTACGAGCTATTTATGGCTTCATCTTCAACTTCGTCACAGATGAAAATCTGGTAAGTGTGCTGATAATCTTTTCATGGTTGTAATAAGGTGTTTTGTCAGCTCTAATGGCATCAAATCCAAATGATATACTATCCGTTTATGCATGTCTTTAATGAGCAAATATAGGCTTCACTAGTCTTATTTTTAATCTTAATTTTATTGTATCTGTGTGGCAGAGGTATTTTTTTTAATTAAGATTGTCTGACTGGAAAGATGAATAGCTGTTCACATTTTTCAGGCCTGTAATTTATTTAGTTTATTTCCGATAACATTTGTTCTGTGTTTTTCTCTTTAATTGAACTTTTTAATGACAGTAAGAACAGCGCTAAATACTTTATAAACAGCAGCCTGTTTCAAGAAATAGGTTTCCATGTTCTCCGTATTTCAGTGCATTTAAAACCAGAATCCCCCTCTACCTGAAATTGATTAGGAGTTTTAATGTGGATTTTATTGGTAGAGTTCCTCTAATTTCTTCTTCATTGGTACTTATCTTGTTTTCTATTATTGAAGTAAAATGAGATTGGAATTAATGAATAATGATGTCATTTTTTCCAGTGCCCTTTTGTTTGCCATCTCTTGTACCTTTTAACCAGAAAAGAAAGCGGTGAGCCAAATATTTTCACACTTGAAATATGATCCACATACTGTGAACATTACTCCTATTTTCCTTAGTTTACTTATTTCCTCTTTTTTGAATCACTCTGAGCGTTTTTAATGTCTCTTTATCATTGTAGTGCGAGTCTTCAGAGTTAGGAAGCTACTAGAACTGCAATCTAAACTGGTAAGCATCCTGCACTGTTTATGTCTCCTAGAGCCATTAATCATGAGAATTTCATTATCTCCTTAAACAGTAATCTATTTATCTGTTTTTCCCTTAACAATTACCCCTCCATATAATTTTTTATTGTTGTATGCTTCATTATTAAAAAAACAGACATGAAGTGCTTGGATGTGTGCTGATATTTTTTGTTTTCTTCTCAGGGAAGACAGCCTTTCCTCTTGCACCTTCTGTCACTTTACAAAGTGTTTCGCCCTGAATTGGTGACGCTCTCCATTCCATCAAGGATGAGGGTTTGTACATGAGCTGTGATCTTATTACTGTTGTGATGGGACCATCTTGTATAAAACAAAGCCAGCAGTGTTGGGTGTTTCCTGTTTTCTTACAGAGTGGGTTTAGGAACCATGTTTCTCCTTGGAAATCAGCGATGATTGCTGTCCAGAAGAGGAATGGTTTGCAGGGTGCTTCCAGCATCAACCTGGCCTTCACAATGAAGGATAAGGGCAACCCAAGGAAAAGGGTATGGAATTTTGTTTAGCTTTTGCAAGCTTTCTTGCTACATTTGAGATTCTGCTGCTGCCTGCCAGTACCAGCCCAGCTTTTCATCAATCTGGAGGTTCACCTCAATTTCAGGTTACTTTATTTGCACCCATAGATTTGGCTGGCAGTAGTCAGATCAACCATCCTGATACACATTATATTCTGTGCACACAAAATAACAAAAGATAATAAAAATTAATGATGTGTAGCTTAAAATGCTTTAATAAATCTAAAAAAGTAAAAAAATTACTCTTACTATAAGAAATGTCAGATGTCATTCACAATTTCTCCTAGGCCAAATAGGCCACAGTACATTTTCTTGTTGTATTCCCCCACCAGTAGATATAGATGTATTATTTATGTCTTGCTGTTTGAGGCCACTGATTATGATTTACCTTTTACTTTCTGTCTCTTCCTCAGAAACACTGCCACCTGGAATTTCCGGCATTGTGTCCTGTAGTGAACAAAGAGGCTCAGACTCAGCAGTCCTCAGGCAAAAAGGTGGTCCCTCTGGTACAGCTCCACTCCTTTGCTCAGCTGCTGGAAAATTTGCATCGCATAGAGGTATTTTCTCCTGTGGCCTCTCTCAGAGTTCTGAGTCTGTTGGGTGCTGACACTGGGAACTCCTCCTGACTTTCTACAGTGTTAATTTATCCTAGCCTTTTTTCCTGTTTCACCCATCTGAACTTTCACAGTTCTGCTGTTAGTCCCTCGATAATCATTTCAGCAGCAGAACAAAATATATGCTCATTGTTGCTTTCTACTAAAATGCATGGCCCACTGTTATGCCCTGGAAAATCAGATGCACAATAAAAAAAAAAGCTCCCAAGAAACACCACCAACAATGATTACAATTGTCAAGGCCACAGGAGATGGAGGAAAGCTGGCTTTTAACCTGTGGCTGCCAGGCTGTATATGTCCTATATACAGTCATGTGAAAAAAACAGTTTTCACAGGATGCTATGCAGGACTGTGTAAAACTAATTACCCCATTACTGCTTCCATGGGAATTAAGAGGCTTAGTTATTAACAGCCTGTCACAAAAACACATTATTTGTTCCGATTTCTTTCGCTGAATCTATGAAAAATACCAAAGATAACACAGTTGGACAGGCATAAAATAGTATTTTTGCACCAACAAAGAGCTATGCGTCAAAAACTTGGCAAGTCTTAGCATGGTGTGCAGTGTGTCCTTAAAAATATTGAGGAAACTGGACAAGTGGGTGACCAAAGAACATACTACAGCCCTAAAGAGCTATCTATAGCAGATGGAACAGTGTCTAAAAGCAATATACTTGAAGAAATAAGAAAAAAAATCTTTCAAAGATCTGACATAGAACCTGAGAGATGCAGGCCCTTCAGTTTATCCATCTATTTGCCAGATTCTTATAAGAAACGGTTCCAATGGCAGGGTGGCTGCCAAGAAGCCATTCTTAAGGAAGGGAAGAAAAGGCTGAGGTATGTTTGATTGCACAAGAAGTGGCCTGAAAATCAGTGGCAACAAATCTCATGGAGTGATGACTGCACCTCAACATTACTGAAGCAATGTGAGATAATTTTTGTTAGAGAATGAACAAAAGGCAGCCAACATTCAAAGAAAAGCTTTGGAATGTCCTTCAAGAAGTCTGGAGAGCTTCACCAGTTGATTGCTTACATAAAATACTTAATACAACATTTTATGTTAAATATTCAAATAAGGTATTATCTCAATAAATATACACTGCTTTTTATAACCATCCAATAGAGTAGTAGTTCTCAAATTGTGGGGCGTAGTCAACCAGGTGAAACATATCTTTTTTGTCTTCTTTCGGCTGTTTCCATTAGAGGTTGCTACAGCTACTCAACTACGTTCATCTCACCCTATCCTTTGCATCCTCTTCCCTTACACCAGTCTTCTGCATGTCCCCTTTCACTGTATCCATGAACCTTCTCTGAGGTCTTTCCTCTTCCTCCTGACTCTCACCTCCACCCTCCACTTTTCTTTCTCTCTCTCTGCCTCCTAACACGCCTTTCCCCTATCTTCCTCCTTTGTCTTTGGCCAACAGTAGCATAGTAACACCCTTTTGGCTAATGGCACTGGAGGCAGTTGTTAACAACGACTGACCTAGTATGGGAGTTGTATTTTGAATCCGCATATTTGATTAGTCAAAGATTTTATACCAGATGCCATTTACCCTGTCTTGGGACTGGCATTAGGAGTACACTTGCTCCCTGTGGCTGGGTTATGTGAAAAAGCTAAAGTGAATAGATGTAATTGTTATATGAAAGAACAAGCAAATGTTTGCTGATGCTGTTGCACTGATAATATGCACCTTTATTTAAGTCATATTCGGTGTGGATCCTTTTTTATTGTTAGTGATTAAAAGTCTGGGGTGTGGAACATGCGTTTTTGTGTGTTGTGGGGCATGAACATTTTTCGACTTCTTAAGTGCGGCATGGCAAAAACAATTTTGGGAACCACTACAATAGAGAAAGTTTTGTAAAAAATAAAGAATTCTAAGTGTGGATTTTTTGACATTTTCATTAGTCTGAAAGGAGGTGCTTTATCAGAGCAAAATACCTCAAAATGTCAACATTGTTGCCTGGAGTGCCTTGCCTTAAATTGTGATATACCCTTTCTACCACATGGTGGTACTGTGTTACTGTCCCACTTTTCTTGGTGCTTGGTACTCTGCTATTAACAACTTTGTCCTAGAGAAACCACAGCAGAGGCGTTCTGTGGCTGTAATTCGTTTATTGGATTAGAGCACAAGCTGAATTCATGAGCAAAGTACTTGTCATTTGTTTTTTTAAACAGGCTGTTGCTTTTTTATTTTTAAACATATCATCAGTGTGTTATTTGTCCTTTATGAGTAATGAAAGCAAGAGACCTGAGAGGCGATGCATATGAGTAATACGCTGGACAAAGTTACAAAGCAAATGGTCATTTTAAGAGGCCTCTCCATAAATGTCTATTTGCCCTGCAGATTCAGTGACCTGATAAACCAATATAAGTCATTTTAAATGGATTGCAGGGTTTTATGCGCCATGCTACATAAATTCACCTCTTTCACTGCCCACAAAGCAAACATGAACAATACGACTTGGAGGACGATGGCACCAAATGTGTTTATAGGTGAGAGAGTGGTGCTTTGCCACGTGTTGGGAAAGACAGATGAGTGCAATCACTTTCCCTCATAAAACTATTCAGCAAAGGCATTGATAAAGGACCATTGATTATTTCCCTCACTGCTTGCCTTCGTGTTGTCAAAAGCAGAATGGTGCTTTCTCAGTTTAATGATACAATTGCTCTATAATTACTGAAGAGCTGAGTTGTGTCCATTTACAGTCTGTTGCCCTCTCATTTTAATTCGTGAATTAAATTGACAAAGTCCCCATATTGAGAGGCAGCTGTTCAGGCACAATAAGGGACTATAGAAACTGTCCAATGTGGTGGAAGAAATGTCCCAGTGCTGCTATTATGGGGATTACCAGATTCTGAGGAGTTGGCTCAGAATTAGATTGGTGGCCCACTCAGTGGCAAGGACACGAGCATCTGTTGATTCTTATTTTTGATTCATTTGAACGTAGTTTGATGCAGTCAGTCTCACAGCTTCTTTGACTGTGTGAGTAATTTATTTTGCATCTATTTACCTGTTTTTCTTTATGGATATTTAGTTATTATAGCATCTTAATCACGATTTTCTTGTATGTTTCCACCAGCTGCCCGCTCAGATGGGCTCACTGCTGGGTTCCAGTCTGGCACTGCAGTACCTGGACTGTGTGCAGGATGAGTCTGCCCTCCTACGCCTCAATTTCTGGTTAGGCTACGCTTTCCACGAAGGTAAGTTGGGAACACATGGGGACAAATACGTAATTGCTGTGACATGTTCTCACTGGAAGTTGCAGCAAAAGCAGAGCTGACCTTGAGTCGAACCCCAACATATGACTTAGTTGCAATATTAAAGGGATTTTTTTTTTTTACTGAAGGGTTTAAAGATGTATGAGGGTGTCTGTGTGAAGATACAGTGCATCTGAAATCTGTTTTCTCTGTACCCCTGTGACTTTTTCACTCACTAAATACTGTGTTTGTTGTATTTTTTAACAAGAATTTTTGTTCTGTGGCGATGGAGGAACCACGGAAGACGCTCTTCAGTTTTTAAACAAGTTGCTGCATGCGCAGCACTTTCTCCAGGTGAGCGTCATGTCTCAAGCACAGATGCCGATCTCTATACCTCAGTATTGTTCATTATTTTTGATGCTCATTAACCTGCAGCCACATGCTTACCATGCTTACCTGCTGTGTACCCAAGCAAAGCCCGAGATTAATTTCACATTTTCTCAATTCCACATCACGTTTTCTCCAACAGGAGGGATTTTCCAGCTCAGAGGCTTTCCTCTATAAATTTCTAAATGTTTGGGATGGCTCCCTACTCCGTCCACAGATCCTCGGCCTGCTGAGCAACATTCCAGTTGTCCCAAGTTCCCGTGAGTTCTGCCTCCATACAACACTACTTTCACTGACCATCTTTTTCTTCACAGCTGAATTTTCTTTCCTTCTGTTCCTCAAAAATACACTTAGATACTGCTGCTTTTCTCCCTGGCCTTGTAGCCCACTCAAATAAGATCATAGTCATGTTGTCATGTTAGCAAGGTCTGTCATTTTGTCTTTTATGCTAGAAACTGTTGTGGATGGAATTGTATAGCAGGTACAATGGTGACCTTTTGCCTCCTCCTGTTTAGAAATCAGAAGGCTTCTGTTTGAGCCCCTCATGCAGCTTTTCTTCACATCCTCGCTGTTTTTCAAGGTAGGCATTTCTTTCTCTAAGACAGAGAGCAAACTTGCCCCTGCTACTGTTCTTTGTTACAAAACCTTCTACTAGATCGTCTTGCATTCAAAATGCATATCAGTTCAGTGTTTAAACTATTGCATACTTTGTGCGTTTCCTCTCTTTCGTGTATGTGTCTCTGCAGTGTGGACTGATGGAGTGTCTTAACAATATGCTGTTGAAGTGGCTGACCTGGCACTCTGTGTATGCGCTGGAGGATGACCTGGACATCAGCCTCAACAGCCACACCTCCATGTGAGTTTCATAGCTGTTCAATTTAATTCAGTTAGATTTATATAGCACAATTTTTTTAAACAATAGTAATCTCAAGGCACATTATACTGTAAGGTGAAGACATATAGACTTATAGAGAAAACCCTGATGATCCCGTGATCTGTTATTAGCCTGCACTTGGCAACTGTGGGAAGGAAGAACTCCTTCGTAACTTTAGCAGAACCAGGCACAGGGAGGGACAGCTATGACCAGTCAGTGGATGAGGAGAAAGAAAAAACCACTGAAAGTAAACAGGACAAAATGGAAACTACAGAAAAGTGTAGATAAAAGTTGATGGCTTACAAAAATTAAACATGGCTCAGGAGTGAAAAGAGGGATGTGGAGACAAGACTGAGCGCATTGGAGATGGTCTCCCACCTGATTGAGCCTACAGCTACATAACCAAGAGATGTTTCAGGATCATCTAATTCAGCCCTAACTTTATCAAAAATGAAGGTTTGAAGCCTAATCTTAAAAGTAGAGACCATGTCTGTCTCCTGAATCCAAATGGGGAGCTGGTTCCACAGCAGAGGGGCCTGATAGATAAAGGCTCTGCCTCCTGTTTTGCTCTTGGAAAAAAAAGTCTGCACTCTGAGAATGAAGTGTTCTATTGGAACAATATAATATTACGAGTTCTTTAAGATCTGACTTTCTATGTGAGGAGAAGGATTTAATTTCAGTTTTGGCTTTAACAGGGAGCCACTGAAAAGAAACCATTATGGAAGAAATGTGATTTCTTCTACTTCTTGCCAGCAACCTTGCTGTGGCATTTCAGAGCAACTGAAGACTTTTCAGGGAGCTTTTAGTACACCCCGATAACAAGAAATTACAACAGTTCAATCAAGAAGTAAAAATCGAACTAGTTTTTCAGCAAGCTGATGCAGAATTTTCCAATTCTAAAGAGAAATAAAGCATGTTTATTTGTGACACAAATGCCTGCAGATCCAACAGATCTCTCTGGATCGTCATGTCTCCTGTGTTGTCTGAGCTGAAGAACCACCAGGACAGCGTATTAAACGGGCGTTACAGTTTCCGTATCTGCAAGTCCACTTGGGTCAAAGTGATGACAGTTTTAGTCATCAGATGGTGATCGTGAGGGTCCCTGTAGGCATCTGCATGCCTGCCAATTATTTATGACCGTGTGGTCACAATGTACCAGCTACACATGTCTAAAACAGACTTCAAAGTGTTACAAGATATAGTGGTGTCTCCAGCTGTCTTTGTCTGCAGCAGAGCATAATTGAGGCCTCAGTGATTATTGATTATCTGCGATGGTTGTTGTAGCGTGGTATGGGTTGTTGTCAGCCAGCTTCAGTTGCAGTATCATGTAGACTCGCTGCTTTTGATATAGTGGTTAAGACCAGTCATATGTGCCATGGTCAAAACAAAAGTACTAGAGGGCAAGGTACTGCCATCCACATACCATAGTTCTGACGTTTTAAGGACTATGTACAGTATCCTCCATTTTGTCTGAATTTAGAAGCAGAAAATTCCAGATAATCCCTGCTTCATGCTTCTTTGTCGCTTGAAACTTGAACATTTACACCCAAGAAATGCATTCTCACACCTAGCCAGTTACACAAGGGAAAAAAGTTTTTTCTTTTTTGTGCCTTAATTGACTAATTGGATTTGTCCAAAGACAAGGCAGAATTGTTCATTTTGATTATTGTCAGATTCAGTTTAATGTTGAGTCTCTTGTTGCAACACTTCTCACATTTTCTTCATAATCAGATTAAATCTGGAAAGACAGTGTGCATCTGCGAAGGCTTTTACCATTTAGCTCGAATTGAATCCATCTGTTATCCTCTAGCCGCCAAAGCGACTCAGTAGTAGTGTTTATTGACACGTTTTCCCTTTTGGTTTTGAGCCTATTTAATCAAGTCCTTTATTTGAAATTTGTTTAGGAAAGAGTGTCGCTCTAATATCCAGGTAAACGATTTTCCAGCTTCCAAATTGTAGGGTGGCGTGAGAGTCAATTATATTTAAATGCCTGGGCTTCATCACTTGTGTAATCCCACAATAAATGATGGAAGAAGTAAAACAATCCATTTTTAATCAGTGCCATTTCCAAGTTCACCTGTGGTATTTAGCCAGAGTACAGCTCGTTGAAGAAATCATTAATTACAGATTGTGTTTGTGTGCACTTTTAAGATATTTGTTTGATTGTTTGTCATTTGTATTGAGTGAACTGCTACTGTGGCTGCTTTCCTTTGTTATAATTATTTATATAAAACAAAGTTTCAAAGGACATCAGTTAAATAGTGTGAGAGGTTTCACTTAGTATCAATCCTAAGTACTTGATGTTCCCAGTAAAAACTGTGTGACTCTGCTCCGCCCTGTGTTCCAGAAACATGACTCTGTCAGGGTTCAAGGATTCAGTGATGGAGCTGATTCACTTTGTTGGGCGGCTGGCCTCTGTGGGCCTTCAGCTTGAAGGCTGTCATTCTCTCCTCCTCAGCTTCATCATGGACTTCTATGAGACGGTAAAACAAACCCCTGGAGTTAATGATTCATTTTGCTTTATAACAATCTGTGTGTGGCCATTATTGTTAATTCCATTAGTGTGACTTTGTTTGATACTCCCAAAATGTGTTTCGATCATTTTTACTTCAACCCCCACTATGCAGCATGATTTCAGTGTCATAAACAGGAGATCCCAGCTTTATTTGGCACAACATAACCACATCAGTAAGAAGGCAGCATGCCAAGAACAGCCTTACAGATCAATTTCTAATAAAGCAGACTAATTATAGAAGCTTCAGCAGGGATTTATAAGTTATGTTCAAGTATCTGTTTTAACCTTTTAATCTCTGGGGGTGTTTTTACATGTTTACATGTTTCTCTCCTCCTGCAGGTTTGTGACACATTTTTGAAGTATGGCCTCCCCCTTGTGGTGATGCCTCCACCTGGAGTTTTTTACCCAGCCCTGTTTGCCACTGACCCAATCAACGTGGACAGACTAGCCTACATCATGCATAGGTGGGGGCTCTACCTCTCTAGGGGAAACTGCCCTAAGCTTATCTTAATGCATGCATTAGCAATGCCCTAAATGTCATATGCTGCTTATGCATATTTGATAAAGGATCAGAATTGGAATCAGATAGCTTCATTGAACTTACATGTTAATGCATGATTAATGTGAGAGGCTAAGAGGCAATACACTTAAACCCTCTTCTGATTTTTTTTTTTTAATGTGGAATTCAAGTATCATTTATAACTCTAGGCTTTAATAAAACAAGTTCTTATAGCTTAGCTAATTGAGTACACCCTGGGGTTCTAAAATTATTTTACTAAAGCTAAGAGTGAAAAGCAATGGCTTCAAAATTGGGACATAATTGCATGGTATTTTTGACCGACCATAGAGAACTGACTGTTCTCAGTGATTTGTGATCACAGAGGCTCCTGGTCAATGACTGCTGTATTTTTTTCATTAGGTACAAAGTGAACCTGACATCAGCCAAGAGTCAAGAGAAACTGACAGAGGTAAGGATTCATGTTTATTTTTTGTTCTTGTTGTATAGTCTTGAAAAACTTTAGCATATGCATATATTATGCGCTTATCAGGCACTTTACCTGTTCAAATGCTTGCTAATGGAAATATCTAATAATCAAATTACATGGCAGTATTTTAATCAATTTAGGCATGTAGACATGATGACCTGCTGAAGTTCAAACTGAACATCAGAATAGGAAAGAAGGGTGACTTCAACGACTTTGAATGTGGCATGGTTGTTGGTGCCAGATGCTGGTCTGAATATTTCAGAAACTGCTGATCTACGACCATCTCTAAGGTTTACAGAGAACGGTCAAAAAAAGAGAAAATATCTGGTGAGCAGCAGTTCGTGGGTAAAAATGCCTCGTTGATGCCAGACATCAGAGGAGAATGGCCAGGTTGCTTCAAGCTAATAGGAATGCAACAATAATTCAAAAAGCACTTGTTACAACCAAGATATGCAAAAGAGCATTTCTGAATGTATAACACATTGAACCTTGAAGCAGGTGGCCTACCACAGCAGAAAACCACACTGGATGCCACTCTTGTCAACTAACACAGGAAACTGAGGCTACAGTTTGCACGGGCTCACCAAAATTGGATAATAGAAGATTGGAAAAACGTTGCTTGATCTGATGAATCGAGTACTGACGAAACATTTGGATGGTACGATCGATTGTGGCATAAACAATGAACGAGAATCTCTGAGGAATGTTTCCAGTGCCTTGCTGAATCTAGACCACGATGAATTAAGGCAGTTCTGAATGCAAAAGGGGGTTTAACCTGGTACTAGCGAGATTTATCTAATAAAGTGGCTGTTGGATTTTAATTGCTGCTTTCTCAGCGTTAGCAGGGGTGGTGGTGTAATGGATAAAGTGCTGGGCTTATGATCAAGAGGTCATAAGTTCGAATCCTGGTCAGACCCCCACTGTGCCAAGACCCTTAGGCAAGGTCCCAACCGCAAGTGTGCCTCTGTCCACCCAGCAGTAAAAAATGGGTACCAGTAAAATACTGGCAAGGTAACCTGCGATGGACTAGCGTCCCATCCAGGAGGAGTCTAAGTTGCTACACTCTACAGAAAACTGGGGATAAGCTCCGGCCCGATGTGCCTTGTAGGTACAGCCCAATGGACCTTTTTTTCCCCCCTTAGTGTTGTAATTTGCCTTTTGATTCATGGTGGTAGTTTCTATAGTCAAGCTTTTTAGGAATCTAGATGCATCTACCGTGAGAATGAACCTCCTGTTTAGCTCATCTGGCTGACAAACACCAGATTTTAGTGCAAACAACCACCACCTGATTGGTCAGTTGTCATTTTACGGGCACTTTTCCATTTTCACAAGAATCAGAGTGTAACGTTTGTAAAATGAGAGTCTATGGGTGCCCCTCAGCCCTCTGTCATTAGGTTATTTATGCCATAATCATTTCTTAAGCTAGGTTAGAGCCGTTGTCCTGGACTGTTGGTCATGAGCTTGTGTGATAAGCCAACCAATGGCAAGAAAACTGCCCGCTTTCTTTCTGTTCTTCACACATCACAGTAACCTGTCAACTGTGATGGACAATGAGCCGGATGCGCTACATCATTAACCTTCTGGTTTCAAATCCCAGATGAGCCCCCACATTGTAACGTTTGTCAGAATGTGCCATGAAATGGAAAGGTTTAACTTAACCAGATGGCTCGGCAGCTGTGCCTATAAAACCCAAAAACAAGAGGCAAGATCAAATCCTGAAACACTGGAGGATGCTGCCCGCAGCTTTATGTGCGGTCGGTCCTCACGGCCCTGATGAAGGCAGCGGAAAAGCATCGGTTAGAGTTTTACCCTCTCAGGTCTGGGAACAGAACCATACTAGCAAATATAAAGCAGTGCAGAGAGAAGGACGTCTTCTTTGAACTTTGAAAAAGCAAACCAAGCAAGCTGTGCCGTGTTAAACAAAAGTCCTCACTTTACTATAAAGCTGCACTAAGAGAGCAGCGCTGATTAGATGTCACCGTTGAGCTGAGAACCAAACGGCTGATCAAAGTGGCTACACGAACCTTTGGAAAATGATGGGAAAACAGTGGGCCTGATTGAACTTTGATTTCCTTGCACATGTTCACTCTTAAACAACACTGTGGGGACTGGGGACGGGCTGCAGGTAACATGAACGTGTTCTGGATGACAAAGGGAAGCGTTATCCTGCTGCTGCTGCACATCTGATGATGAGGAGGAATTTTAACATGAATGAAACCCAGTGTCCTTACAGCTGATGTCCTTGCAGTATGTTTTTCTCCAATAAGCCACTACATTAGGACACATCGAGGCTGACTCACATACACAGAGTGATGGTGAGGAGGCAGATGAAGGATTTACCTGCAACACGCAGGCGTCACTAAAACAAAAACTTACCTGGAAGGAGCTCGGCCTTCTCCACGAGAGCTTTTTTTTTTTTTTGTTTTTTAACCTTGCAGCGTCTTTATGTCGTCACCCGGGTTAGTTTTAGACGGAACGCTGACGCATGAAACGGCTCACTGTGTAGAATGTAGCGATTTTTCTATTTAAATAGGAGGTCAGAATGAAATGTGGAACAAATATTTTTTATAATCAAGAAAGACTTGACAAGCTGAGCCGTTTGATATTTAAAGGGATCAACGCTATAATCTGTATTCTTATGATTTGTAAATGGGAACTGGAAATGAAGGCAGGCACTAATGTTTGACTGGGAGCTGTGGGAAGTCCTGGTAAACCAAACCTTTTTATGATCATAATCCTTCATGTCCATCATTAAACTTTGTCTTTGTTGGCCTGGTCGCTTCCACAATTCTGTGACCATGTCATAAAGGGACGTTCATTAAACGGGTTTCATGATGTGAAGCATGTCTGACTCAGTGATCTTGTGTCTTTCTGCGTAGGACAGAAGTGTCTAAACTTATCTGTGTCATGAGTTTGAGACTCTCACCCTGCTGCGTGCAGCATTACATCTGACCAACAGCAAACATGCTTTATTCATCCCCAGTGTCTGTGATTGGAGCAGGCGGTGATCAGGCGTTTCCATTTTGTGCAGAAGGGTCACGTGACGTGTAGAACGCCCCCTTTAACGTGAACAGATGCTGAAGCAGAAAGCCTGAAGTGGCAAAGAAAACTGATAACCACCTTCATGATACCTGTTACTGCTGACTAAGGTTTAAGTAAGGCTAATGCAAAGAAAGCCTCAGTAAACCCCCCCCCAGGTCCTGTGGCTGCAGAACAAGTCCAGATCATCATCCCTCCACCACCGTGCTGACAGTTGCTATGAGGTGTTTGTGCTGATATGCTGAGGTTGGTGCTGTGCATTATGGTTCAACATGTCCTCTTTGGTCCGGTCTGTCCACAGGACGTTGTCCCAGAAGTCTCGTGCCTTGTTCAGATGCAGCTTTGCAAACCAAAGCTGTGCTGCCATGTTGTTTTTAAAGAGAAGAGGCTTTCTCCTGCAACCCGTCCTGCCATGAACTTTAACCTTTAACCTGCTCGTAGTGTATGAGATGTAGCTCTTGGGTTTTTTGACCTTGGGCTGACCTTGCTTGTGGCGCTGTGTTAACACACACCTGAATGCTCCAGAGCAGCAGCTTTTACAGAGGAGCTCACACTGATGATGATCAGCAGCGCCTGGCTGCTACTGACCTCTGACCTCCTGTGGAAGTAGTGAGGGTGGACTTAGTGACTGTATGTCCTCTTCAAAAATATGGACATGCGTTTCCAACTTGGAGAAATATATTGCAGGGCATTTTAACTGATCGAGCCTGAAGCTGAGAGATGAAACTAAAAACCAGCCAAAGGAATAAAAGGCCTTCATCAAAGGATTTGGAAATGTGGTGAAACCAGCAGCCCAGTAAGCTCCTACGACGGTTACAAGAATTTTCATTAATGATTCCGTGAGACCTTGACCTTTGACCCCATGAACCCCTAAATGTTATCAGATCTTCTACCCATCGTAAGTATTGAGAGTAGTAACAAGATTTGTAACGGATGGCGGACAACCTGAAAACACAATCAATGCACGGTGGAGGTGTAATCAGAATAAATGATTAAATACATTTTCCAAAGCAAAAACGCTCGAAAAACTAACAAGTTAATGTGAGACGATAACGTCTAAAAACGAGTTTACACATTCACCTTACGAGTGAAAGGTCCCTGGTTTGATTCCAGGTGGGGGGGACACAAAACCACTGCCAAATTACCAATGTGGATTAATCTGGTGTGGCGCCCCCTTGGGGAGAACAGGAGGCAGCAGACACATACTCTTATGTATTCAGTCTCTTTAATTTGTCTCTTCAGCTCTGAGCGCCACAGTAACAGCAGCTTAGTGAATCATTAGAATCAATCCTTCCTGACAGCCCAGAGGAGCAGAAATACAAGTTCAGTCAGGGGGCGCTGGCGTTCATTTTCTCCTGGCAGCTGTCCCAGAAGCTCTGAAGTCTGTTGTCCTTGTTGGCGCAGAAGTCAGTGAAGTCTCTGAGCAGGCGGTCTGCCAGCCTCTCGTCACCCAGCACTCCGGTCCTCCAGGCTTTGGTCAGCATGGTGTTGTAGGCCCAGTAGTAGCCCACCCTCTCCTCGCTGCCGAACGGACCCTGGCTGTTGGAGGTGGTGGAGTTTCTGCGGCGGCGCTGCTGCCCGCTCGAGTACTTCCTCTTAGCGTAGGGCAGCTGCAGGAACACGGTGCCTGAAACAGAACGCAGCCGAGCCGGTCAGCTCCTGAGAAACACAGAGGCGGGCTGCATGTTCACGCCGTGACGGTCTAACCTGTTACGTGGATGTACTGAGGCTTGTTCTCAGACGGGAAATTAAAAGTGGAAGCCGAAAACTTGTCGTGCACAAAGCCAAACCTGGTAGAGAGAGCACAGAGTGAAAGGGTTAATATGAAGCCTTGAGGGGGGCCTTTCAAACATCAGCTGTTTCAGGTAGAACTGAAGCACACTGCTAAAAAAAAATAAAGAGGGGCTGCTTGATCAAGTCAAACTTCAGGGACAATAATGTGTCCATTTAAAACCACTGGGAATCTGTTTCAGCTGCTTTGGTGCAAGTTAAAAAAAAAACCGAAGGGACCATCAATCTGTCCTTATCCCTCCAGACAGACAGATTTGTGCAAAAGTCTTGATCCGGCTCTCCTTTATTGTCAGTTTCAAAGTGGTCTGAGCAACAGTTCTCCAGACCTTCTGAAGATCTTTAAAGTGTCTCTTTGGACATTTTCAGTCCAATCCTTGTCCCTGAACATTTTCACAGGAACTTGACTCTGACCTGTGAATCATTCAAGCATAAAAAGTCTCCTAACACAAGGGATGAACACAACAGACAACGTAGCAAAGAACCAACTTTGAAACCAGCAAGGTGATTCTCAAAGAGCTGATCTTGGGAATTTAAAAGCAAATTTAGTGCTGAATTCTAAAGTAATTCTAAATGTATTTGTTACTTTTGTTACATCTCAGTGCTGCTGCCTAACATGAAAGTTGCTCATTTAAACACTAAAAGTTACTCAGTGCATTTTCTGACCGGCATAACAAAAGAGCAAATCGCTTTAGTCTGTCGCCACGTCGCAATGAAATTACTTTTACTGACTGATTATGGCTGGTGATAAATATCCTATAAATGTACTTAAAGAATGTGCTAATCTGTGTTCTAGCAGCTGCAGTTCATTCATTGTAAGAGGCTCAGCGGCAGATTAGGACCAAACACGGGCCAACCAGAGCAGGGCATGTGTTCAGCATGTGTTACCATGGTGATCTTAGCCTGCTTAAAGAGAGCCACTGCTGTAACACCTAAACTGACGTGAAACTCGACACTAAGCCATAAATCTGGCTTCGCAGTCACACCCCTCTGGAGGTTGCTGTGTGTTTGTTGCTAGTTGCTGGACAGTAGATTGTAATAATGATCTCATTTTAACTACTGCAGAGAACTGCCGCCTCCACAAGTTTCTGATGACTCAGCAGTAGTAGGGCGTATCAGAGACAGTGATGAGGAAGAAGACAGGACTGTAGTGGACAACTTTGTCTCATGGTGCTAAAAGAATCATCTGCAGCTTCATGTGACAAAGACTAAAGAAGTGGTTGTGGACATGAGAAGGACCAAAACAGCAGTACCCCTGGGTCTGTGTGGAGATAGTGGAGGACTACAAATACCTCGGTGTCCACACTGACAATAAACTGGACTTCATTAAACACACAGAAGACATCTACAAGAAGGACCAGAGCAGACAGAGTCGTGGACACCAACAGACCCAGCAAACTGATCTGCAAGGACAGTAACGTCATGGGCGTGGAGCTGGACTTTCTGACAGTGGTGTCAGAGAGGAGGAAGACTCTGTCCAAGTTCAGGACAATAGTGGACAATCCACAGCCTCTCCATGACGTGCTGGACAGACACAGGAGCGCGTTCAGCAGCAGACTCCTCCCACCACGATGCTCCACAAAACGCCACAGGAAATCATTCCTACCTGTGACATCACACTCTGACTCCATTACAGATTCATTGTGTTTACAGTGTTTGACTTATTTATGTCACATGTTGCAATTCATACAGACATGTTTGTTTATTTATTTTAATCTTCATTTTAGATGTGTATTTATTTATATCTGAGTGTGTAACAGTGGGATGAATAAAGGACTGACTGTGATTCAGCAGCTCTCAGTGTGTTACTCAGTCAGGTGTGACAAGTACTCATCTCTGTGCTCGAAAGAAGGAGAAATGAGGAGAAGCGAACAGCAAGAACCTGTACAGTATGGCCTCCTGAAAGAGCTGCATCCTGTCCCAGTAGGTCTCTGGTTCAAAACCTGTGTGATGACATGGAAACAGGCAGATGTTGTCAGTGAGCCGCAGCATCTGACGTACACACATGAAAGCAGCACGCGCTCAGAGGGGGGGGGGGTGTGTACCTTCAAACAGGTTGTCGCTGCCGTTCTTCAGCAGACAGTGGACGTTCAGAGGGATGAAGAGCTGGGCTCTCAGCGGGTCTCCGTACAGGCAGGATGTCAGAGCGAAAGGAACCTCCAGCACTGGGACCAGCAGGAAACCACAGGAAGCTGCTTTCCTGTGCCACCCTTGAACCTGACGGAGGACGACGGGTTAAAATCTGGCAGTTTGATGTGACTTCCCTGTAGAGCTGGTACTTCCTTTTTACTTTTGAAATTTGGTGACAGGAACCAGAAAAAAAAAAAACTTCCTCTTTCTGGCAGGTTTATATGAATATCCTAACTGTGATCTAAGACCACGATAAATCATTTCAAAGCTTTTTTCCACCTTTAATATGACCTTTAACCTGTACAACCTCAACTTAAAAACAAATTAATCTGTTAGGGAAAATATAAAACCCTGAAACTAAAGCAGCTTTTGCTTTAATCCCAGCACTGGAGGGAAAGTTCAAATACCAGTCAGTTCTGGTCCAAAACCTTCAGATGTCTGCAGGAAAGCTGAAGCTGAAGAGGAATTTCACCTTTCAGCACCACAATGACCCCAAGCATACATCCAAACCAACCAATGACCCAGCCAGAGCCCGGACCTCAACCCAGCAGAACATCTGTGGGGTGACCGATTTAGAGCACTCTGGCAACGAAGAGTGGACAAATATTGCGGAGTTATAAAGTGTCATGCTGATAGACTCCTACCCATATGCCTCTACCTTAAATGTGAGCCTGCAGGAGTCTTGTAAATGTTATCAGAGCTTCTACCCATCACAGGCAGTAACCACACAAAGTTTGGGAAAGAACCTGCAAACCAGTCAGCTCCTGTGGTGGCAACAATTTCTGCAAACAACAGACCGATAGAACAATGCCTCTGTGGTGAAGGAATAAAAATATCGTACTGACTGTAATCTGAATCTTGGCTGCAGAAATGTTCTCTCTTTTTTGAGCACTGAGACAACTTAGTGGGCAAAGAACCTACGCTGACACTCGACACAAAGGCTTCTGATTGGACGGCTCTGCGATGAATTCTGTCACCACTTGCGGACCCCAGGACAGGTGAGTTTGGGCTGGGACGGAAGCTTACCATTTCAAAGAGCACCGCGGCAGTGACAGCCATCCAGTGAAGCTTGATCTCGAAGGCGGCGCTGAGGGAGAAGTTGCCGTGGTAATAACAGCTGCACCATTCGGTTCGGTCGCTGCGGTTGTTGACGTCCACGTCTAGTGTGACCGTCTTCTGCTCAGGGACTGTAGCAGCTGGAGGACAGATGGACAGAGAGGGGTGGGGTGGGAGAGAGGTGGAAAGACAGGAGGCAAAGTAGCCAAAAGGGAAAAAAGGAGGAGAGATTGATGGCATGACGGACAGGCGGGCAGAGGAGTGAGGGCAGAGGGGGTGAGAGATGGATGGAGGCTCCTCTAAAGGTCTTCAAATTTGATCCACAGATTTGTGGTGGACTGGGTTCAGATTTAATGAGTGTATATATTCATGTGTTTGACATTTCAGTGCACTATATTGCACACTTTACTTCATATTGATATACAGCCTGGTCTGATGGCAATCTCCGTGCTCATGTTCGTGGGCAGGAATTGTCCCATTTTTCCCATATTTTGTCCAGACGAAGCAAAACAGAGGTTTAAAAGAAGTAACAACTTTCATTCGAACCATTATCGTTCTCTGAACACAGCCAAGTAACATATTTCAAATTAATAATGTATTAAAAATAACATAAACACCTCTAATCTATAAATGTGGACATTTTTGCCTTTTAAGGGGCACAAATTAGTTCATATGCTACATGGACAAAAGTATTGGGACACAGCTGTTAATGATTGAATCCAGGCGTTTGATTCAGTCCCATTAAACCCAGCAGCTAGCCATGCAGTCTGCCTTTACAAACATGAGTGAAAGAATGGGTGGTTCTAAAGAGCTCACTGAATTCCAGCGTGGTGCTGTAACAGGATGCCACCACTGCAACAAGTCAGCTGGTGACATATCTTCCCTCCTAGATATTCCACCATCAGCTGTAAGTGGGATTATTGCAAAGTGGAAGCATTTAGGAACCACAGCAACTCCGCCACCAAGTGTCAGACCACGTAAAGTTACAGAGCGGGGTCACCGAGTGCTGAGGAGCAGAGTGTGGAAAAGTGTCCAACACTGCTGACTTAATAACTGCAGAGTTCCAAACCTCCTCTGGCATTAACATCAGCACAGAAACTGTGCACCAGGAGCCTCATGACCGAGCAGCTGCACGGAGGCCTTACATCACCAAGCACAATGCCAAGTGTGAGAGTGGTGTAAAGTACATGGAATGAAAAATCACACGTCTCTCTCTGCAGTCTGATGGACCAGTCTGGGTTTGGTGAATCCAGGAGAACGTTACCTGTCTGACTGGAAAGGAGGGATAATGCCATGGGGTTGTTTTTCTGGGATTAGACTGAGCCCCTTAGCTCCAGTGAAGAGAAATCTTAATGCTTCAGCTTACCAAGACATTTCTATGCTTCCAACTTTGTGGGAACAGTTTGGGGAAGGTCCTTTTATGTTCCAGCATGACTGTGCCCCAGTGCACAAAGCAAGCTCCATAAAGACATGGCTGGATGAGTTTAGTGTGGAAGAACTTGACTGACCCACACAGAGCCCTGACCTCAACCCCATCCAACACCTTTGGGAAGAACTAGAAAAGAGATTGTGTGTCTGACCTCACAAATGGGCAAAAATTCCCACAGACACTCCAACATCTTGTAGAAAGCCTTCCCAGAAGAGTGGAAGCTGTTCTAGCTTCAAAGGGACCAACTCCATATTAATGCCTCTGGATTTAGAATGAGAGGTCAGAAAAGCTGCTGTAGGTTTAATATTTTTGTTCATATAGTGTATAAGAGCAGACATATCAAAAGTCATGTTCAGGGACACAAAAATTAAGTTGGGAAATTTGAGTTGACGAACATGAAAAAAAAGGTAGAATTCATGTCCAGAAACATGAAACAGTAACATCCAGGTCACAACTACTTCATAAAGTGCTGTCAGTTTGCACTGTGATATGTACAGTGTACACACGTTTTTATTTTGAGATTCAGACCAGCTTTGTGACTGTGTTAATAGCAAGTGGAATTCACCACTTATTACCAACACTGTTGTTAGTTATGTGGTGGGATGAATGCCTCCAGGCACTAGCTTTAATATCTGCTAATTAAAAAAAACACTAAGCTCTAATGAATGATTAAAGCCTGATATTGAGGTTGTTCCAGTGAACCATTAACTATAAGAAAGCATTAATGATGGTAAGCTGCTGCTTTAAAGATGCAAGCATTTTCAATGTGCTGACGAATGAAGTTTAAAAGGCTGCATGAAGCAAGAATCTAGCGGGAGCAGAACCATGGTCGCCGTGCGCCGAGCTGTGACGGCGCAGGCAGGAGAGCGACAGGTGAGGACTTCGCACACCACAGCACTACTGAACCACAGCCACTAACACCACAGCATGCACTGAAACACCACACCACCACCAGTGCTTCTGCTGCTTCCGGATCAACTATGCAGTTTGATCATATCAGAGATGTGGCACACCACAGTGATGAAAACCAAGACAGACACTCTGCATGCACTGGAGAACACATCACCAGCAGTGCAGACCTTCAGGCCACAATGAGGACAGCTGAGCCCCGTGTCTTTGTGTCACACAGCAATGATGATGCAGAGATTACGTGAGGAAAAGATGGAGGACGAGGAATTAATGTACGACCCCGATTCCAAAAATATTGGGACACTGTGTAAACTATAAAAAAAAGCACAATGCAGTGATTTGCAAATCTCACAAATCAACATTTTATTCACAACACACATCAAGTGTTGAAAGTGAGACCTTTTACTATTTGATGAAAAATACTAGCTCATCTTGAATTTGATGGCAGCAACACGTCTCCAAACATGAGTAAAATATTGGTTTATGAGATTTGCAGGTGGTTGCATTTTGTTTGTATTTATACTTTACGCAGCATCCCAGCATTTTAGGAATTAGGGAAGCGAATGAAGCAGGTAGGGCTCATTATTTTCAGTTCATGTTTTATGACTGATTATAAATGGAAATTTATGGCCGTTTTATTGCGAATATTCAGCAGGTGCGGTGGTGGTGACGTGACGAGCCTCGACTGTTCCAAAGCTCCACGCCAACTCGATCACGTGACGACGAGCCTCTTTGTTTGTACACGCGTGCATGTTTTTATGCAGTTTCTCTGTGAGGACTGCTGCTTTGAACAAAAGAAGGAAAACCAGAAATAAAAACTGAAAACAATCAGCCTTGAGCCCAATCAGATGAATGATGTATGCAAGCTGAGAGGCTTCACTTGAGCGTGCAAGTTTGAGCAGACTTTGGCCAGTGAGCCTGTATAGCCATAATCAAGTTATAAAAAAGATTCTCAGAGGTTGTAAATAACCAATCAGGATTTATGTTTGTGTTTATGGCTTCTATGTCACCTGACCAGATGCCCCCAAAAACAAATGCACTCACTGTTCCTTGCGTGACACTTAAATACTGGGCTCAAACCATCCCCTGCAGTAGACCTGAATATGATCTGCATCAGACTGGATTGGAGAGGAGGGAGTGGCTCCTCTGCGGCGTGGGTCGGGCTGGGTGTACCTAGCAGTGCGGCGGCCTGGCTGCGTCCTCCAAAGCTGCGGCTGAAGGAGCTGTGCCTACTTGCGTAGGAGGCCGGCCGGCTCGGCAGCCAGGGCAGGAGGAAGGCCGGGAGGTCGCAGGGTCGCCGCTCCTCCAGCACGAAGGCTACCTCGAACCACTTCCTCTGGAACAGAGCAAAGTCCTCCAGGGCCGCAGTAGACCAGCCTCCGGCCGCCGGGGTGGAGAGCTGGGAGGCGACGCCTGCAGGGGAAATCTCTAAATGAGAATGGCGATGTGTGCAAATAAGTACATACAAATGGATGAGCGCTGTCCGTTCATTCACCATCCTTCTCTCCCACGATCCCGTAGAAGTAGAAGCCGTAGACGAAGGTGCGCATTACGTCTCCTGAAGCATGGGCCACCAACCCTTCATCCAGCATTTTCTACACAAACCAAACAAAAAACAGTCAACTCATGAGTGCACCACACAACGGCACGTGTTCATTTATATAGGGTGGAACGGCTCTGTTAGCACAGAACACAGCAGGCATCATCAACAGACTGGACTCATTAGACTGAAAGAGGAGATGGGGTGGAGGTGAGTTGCAAAGCGGCTTGCAGATGAGCAGTAACTGTCAGCAGGCTGAAGGAGATAAAGCCCCTGTCACACCTTGACATTTCAAAATGTCTCTAAAACGCTGGTATGCATAGAACTATGTTTTTTCCGTTATGGATGTATGCATAACATATTAGTAAATTAAATAGAATGTTTAGATAACTTATACCAAAAAATGCTTAGCGTGTTGCATAGCGTGTCGTAGCTTATTCACAGTATCAACATCACAGTCATGTCGAAGACAAACTCAAAGAACGCTGCCAAGACGTCTCCAGGAATGAGGAACCCTCATCGTTTTACCAGCATTTCAAGTCTGACCATGACGTTTGCAACCCCTACAGCGCCTTAGCCCATTTCCATTGGTCTCATGGTGCATTCAGGTCAGCTCAAATTTCTCGCAACTTCCAACATAACACTTCAGACATTTACATGGGTTAGCCATTATCTCGACGTATTTTGATTTATGAGTAACATGTGTGAACGTGTGTCAACGATCACATAACTTACCTACAACTTATGGCCCACGTATGCGGGGTGTATGAGCCATACGTCAGAAATTTTGTGCATGCTCAAAATTTTTGGCAACTAGCATGCTTCAGCGTGCTTTTAACTTAAAATAAACTTACCAGTAACTTAATCCATGGACACCGGCGTATTTGCCCAATTTCACATACACTGGTTAAATTGTTGAGGTGTGATGGGGGCTTAAAGCAGAGAGAACTACCATGAATGCTGACCTGACCCCACCTGACACGATGTGAGGCGAGATGTCACGGTCAGATTTTATTTTACTTATTTATTTCTTTATGCACATTGGATGATTAAGAACCAACGTATGCAGCAGCGACACTGATTCCAAAATATCCCTAAAAATGTTTTTAACAATTTCAGCTGCGGCAACAGCAGCAGACATGACACGGTGTCACGGCTTAAAATGTAAATATGAAAAAATGGGCACCAAATGCCACCTGGTGGCCAATCCATATATATTAAAAACGACTGAAAATCCACCAAATAGTTTCTTTGCTATTGCAGTGACACAAAGGATTTGCAGTGTTGGCAGTGGCGCTGATGAATCCTTCATATCTCTGCTTCTGGGGATAGAATAAGCGAAATTCGACTGATGTGTAACAGGGTATCAGGTACACCAAAGAAAGCTCTGATCTGCTGGGACTGTTGCTGAGTCGTCTTCATGGCCTGCCTGAACTAACGATCCAGAAAGGAGGAGCTGTGAATATTTTGTGCATTTATGTAACATGTGGAATAATAAGCAGCTGTTTTATTATGTTATACCTTATTGAGCTACAAACAAACCGCAATAGACCTAAATTCTGAAAATTCTTTTCTTGAAATAAAAACATAGTTGGGCACATAAAACTCCTACCTGCATGATGTCCACAGCCATCCCCTGAGTGGCTACGCCCTCTACATTGCTGACGAGCCAATGAACAACCTCCGCGCTGATAAAGCAGTTAAGTGGCAGGCCCTTCTGCTCTGGGAGAAGCTGTATACCTGTCCTGTAATAAAAAAATCACACACAGCAGATTGCAAAATACAGATGGTAAAAATTTGCACAGCTAAACCCAAGCATCTGCTTTCCCGCCTTAGATAATCTTGCTATGTACGTTTGCCGGCCCACAATCTCGTGAATGTTATCAGATCTTCTACCCATCACATGTATTAACCACACAAAATTGGGCAAAGATCCAT
>VUQH01038124.1:0-15741 GCA_015106775.1 Etroplus canarensis | reverse complement strand
AAGGAGGACATGCAGAGGGTTGGTGTGAGGGAAGAGGATGCAAGGGATAGAGTGAGATGGAGGCAGATGATCCACTGTGGCGACCCCTAACGGGAGCAGCCGAAAGAAGAAGAAGTATTAGAGAGAAAACCCCAACAATCAGACAATCCCCTATGAGCAAGCACTTGGCGACTGTGGGACGGTAGAACCAAGCTCAGGGAACCAGGCGACTGGTAGGGGGTGGCAGGAGAGAGAAGAGAAAAGGAGAGCAAAGAGAGACAAAGACTAGAGGTGGGTGGAGAAGAAATGCATATCATAGCAGTGCTTGGCTTCCGAATGTGCACTCTTCCTCTTTTTTTCTCTCTTCTCTTCTTCTCTCTTTCTCTCTTTTCTCTTCCCTACCTGTCTGCTCTGGCAAATCAAATGTGTTTGGCACAATAAAGCACTGAGACGATGATTCTGCTTGCTAATGCTGCCAGACAGGACAGGTCTATAAAAAAAAAAAGAAAAAAAAAGAAATGCATATCATAAAATGTCCCCCAACACCCTAAACCTATTGCAGCATAACTAAGCCATAACTATGAGCTTTATAAAAAAAAGGAAAGTTTTAAGCCTAATCTTAAATGTAGAGAGGGTGTCTGTCTCCCTAATGCAAACTGGGAGCTGGTTCCACAGGAACAGTCTGATAGCTGAAGGCTCTGCCTCCCATTCTACTTTTAAAAACTTTAGGAACCGTAAGTAGGCCTGTACTCTGAGAATGAATTGCTGTATTGCGACAATATGGTACAATGAGATGTTAAAGGGGCCTGATTGTTCAAGATTTTGTAAGTCAGTTGAAGGATTTTAAATTCAATTGTGGATTTAACAGGGAGCCAATAATGAGAAGCCAATATAGGGGAAATATGATCTCTTCTTTCTAGACTCCTGGATTCTAGAACCCATGGGCATCAACAACCCATGGGCCTGCTGCCTGCAAACAGTATTGTTGCTTGTTTGTTGGTCTGTGTGCCTTCAATTTTGCTTTCACAAACTAAAAAGCAAACTGTATTCGGTTGAAATCTGGTGACTGACTTTGCCGTTGAAGAATATCCCATTTCTTTGTCTTGAGAAAGTCTTGGGTTGGTTTTGCAATACGACTGGGTCATTATCCATTTATACTGTGACTTAATTTTGCAGCCATCAAGCTGTTTGTCATGCAAATGTCCCATAACTTTTGAGCCTCTGAACATGTGGGGCTATGTATGAAAATGGCTCTGATTCCTAAAAAGTTAATGCAATAATTTTATTAAAATCCCTTGAATTAAAGCTGAAAGGCTGCAGTTGATTGTTTTTTGATTCTTGAATCTTGATTGTGTGCTTTAAAGTGGACTGTGGTGGTGTACAGAAGCAAAACTACAAAAAGATGTGTCACTGTCTTACTTGTGGAATTGATTATATATTTAGGACTCTCTCTTTTTATAGGTAGACAGATCCACTTCTACACACTGTAAAAAACCTTTAAAAAATTATATATATATGTATATATATACACACACACACACACACACACCACTTCACTTGATTTGTACATGCTAATGATAGCACCAACAGGACAATGTAGGTTACAAAAAATCATCATACTGTGAGCCTGTTAAAATATTTAGAGACATTAATTGCTTTTGTGGTATTACTGCATTACAGAAACCTGATGCTACTGATGCAAATGCCACAGAGGAGAATGATGAAAAGCCAGAAGAAAAAGAGGGGACAGTCTCTGAAAACAGCAGAGAAGAAGATGCTTTGCCTAACAATGAAAACAAGAAGGAGAACCAAGAGTCAAACAGCAAAAAAGAGGGAGAAGGAAAAACAGAAACTGATGGACAAAATGATGGAAAAGAGGGAGAAGAAACAACAGCTAATGAGAAGAAGGTGGAGGAGCTAAAAGAAGAAGAAAAAAAGGAGGAGGTAACAGAAGAGAGTAAAGAAGAGGTTAAGAGTGAAGAGCAGGGATCTAGCACCGATAAAACCCTGGATAGTAAAGAGAAAGAGGATGGAGGCCATTCATCTTCCCAGGGTGAAAAGGAACAGACTGTAGAAGAAGAAAAGGAAGATAAAGGCAGTAGTGAGATTGAAAAAAGCAATGAGGATCACACTACTGATGTAGATTCTGTGGAGGAACAGAAAGAGACAGAAAACAGCAATGATCCAGGGAAGACTAAGTCAGATAACGAGACTAAAGAAAATGATAGCGATACAAGTAGTGGTGGGAACAGTAATCAAGAAGAAGATGTAAGCAAAACAAAAAAGGGAGTTACCAAAGAGTCAGGTGAAGAAGGAGAAAGCAAGGTGAAAGGAGAGGTCAGTGGAGAAGATAATGAGGTGGAAAGTGAAGCAGAGCTGGAGATAGAGGAGAAAAAAATAGCCAGCGAAGATGCCATGGCAAAGGGAGAGACAGAGGAAAATGGTGATAAAGAGAACCAAAACAATAGCAAAAATGAGAATGATTAGGGAAGAAACAAAATAAAAAAATTTTAACAGAAAATATTAAATTATCACATTTAGAAATAATGAGGCTGGCAGAGAAAAGTTATAGAAAGCAAAGCAAGACTACAGTACAGTTTGAGATGTCTTTTCTTAGACAATTGTAGAAACAGCTTCTAAAAAAGCTGTTTTGCAATACTGATAAAGTAGCCTACATCTTTACATGGTTGTCTGCTGAATGATACAAATACAAAATCACCATAAATCTCAGATATGGATGGAAATTTTATGTATAACTTTCTTATTTGAAACAGAATACACATATAAAATCCATAATAATTTATTCTTATTTTGCATTAAAATGCAGTTGTTTCATTATAAACTGTCTTTGAACAATTTTGTGAGTGAAAGAAATTAAAATGCATCTACCATTTGTAATTTTAATTTAATATAGAATTATAGGTTTATTTTTAAGATTAATGATTATTATGAGCAACTCATATATATTAATCCTTCAAGTAAATATAATGATCTCCGTGTAATACTGTATGTGTCTGAATGGTAAGCTACTATATATTGAAAATGCAGATGGCAGCAATACAAAGTTGCTCTGAGTGATCACCTTCATCCTCTCAAAATGTGTATCCAGATGGGAGTGGTCTCTTCCCAGATGAAAATGCTCTCATCTATGGGACACCTAGTGTCACTGAATAATTTGATGAGAATAAAATTATTATTTTATTATTTAAACCGAACCAAGTGTTTGTGGGAGATTTCTGACCAACCTGTTTTTTGCGCTCTCACTCAAGAAAACAAAAAGTTAGTATCTTTTATAAGAATGGTATGTCATCCCTCCAATATAGTTCCAGAGACTTATTGCCAAGGAACACTTATTCTACACACGTGAGTGTTGACCCAACACTTGTTGGTTTCTGTTACCTATTGTTGTTTCCACGTCTAATTTTTTTAAACAGCTTCATATCATACTACTTCATACTGTTGCAACTATGTCAATGTCAATCTGCTATCAAAAAAATAAAATTAGAAGAAAGAAAAAGTTTCTCACTTTCTGTAACTCTCATTCTTCGGTGATAAAATGTACCTGGCAAATGAACTGTCCAAATAAATTATTTTAAAAAGGGATAATGGTAGATAAACTTTGTGAGGCAGAGGAGATTAATTTGACTGCAGTTTCCAGCAAGTGTTAAGTGTTTAAGGTAGCTCAATTAGGTGGATCGAAATTTAATATAATACATTTTGGACATATAAATATGCACTGACTCATGTTGGCCTGGGGCAGTAAATGGCAAAAGGTATAGAAACATGACTCATAGGTGGAGGTATGCAAAAGAAGCAAGAATACATGTGAATGAGAGTGAGGCAGGTGGAATGGTGAAGATGGAAGGAGTGGAGGTAGTGAAGGTGGATGTGTTAAATGTCTGGGGTCATCCATCTAAAACAACAAACAGTGCACAAGAGGGTGGAGATGAATGTCAGCGGTGCTCTTTGACAGACGGATAGCAGGAAAAGTGTTCTATTATGCATGGTTTGGAGATAGGAGAATTTTAAAAAATAGAGGAAAGGGAGGTGACAGAGTTGAAGATGCTGGGATTTTCTCCGGTAGTGACCAGGAAAGACATGATTAGAAACGGGTACGTCAGAGGGATTGCTCAGGTTCAGTGGTTTGGAGACAAAGTAAGAACAGCAAGGTCTGGACATATACAAAGGATGGAGAGTGGATATACTGGACAAAGGATGTTGAAGACTACGATGCCAGGCAGGAGGAAGACAGAAAGACAAAAGAGAAGGTTCATAGATGTCATGAAGGAGGACAAGGAGAGTGTGGCTGCAACAGAAGAGGATAAATAAAGCTTTCTTAAAATTTTAAAAGTAGACATACTGGAAGTTCTTATGTGTTTGTTAACAGAATACATAGCATTATCACGTGCTAAACAACTTTCTGCAAGAAACGCTTAAAGACATTTAACTAATGTCTCACTATAAATTAGCTTCAGTCTCTTTTCAGACTGCCCCCTGATATTGAGCTACTTCCTGGTAGAAAGAAAACTGGTATTTCTGGAGCGACAGTCTTCCCACTCTCATTCACTCCTGTTTTTCCCTGAATCAAGGTTCCATAAAATCACTATGAACTGCTTACTATCCGCAGGAAATACAAACTGTGATCTAATTCAGTGTGTATCATGGCCTCTCTGCCCTCTCATCCCTGCAGCAGTCCATTGGAATTGGAATTCATGCAGTCAGTGTGTTTGTGAGTCACAACCCCAAGAGAGATAGAAACATGGCTGAGAGAGACAGCGAAAAAGAAGGAGAGAGCAAAGAGCAAAAGACATAGAGAAAAGCAGCGGAAGTGGGGGCAGGAGTGTGTGTGAGTCATAAGGCCTGACTGGTTGAAGTGATGATCCTCAAGATGCTATTTCTGGAGCCACCATCAATTATGTGTTATCTCCTCCACCAGCCTCTGTGTGTGTGAGTGTGCATGGATGTAGTGTTGGTAATAAGGCCCTGAAGAGTGCACCCTCCTGACTGATTACAATAGCAGCCTCTTCAGAATGTAAAAGAAGGCTTACTTGGGTGGGAAATTATTGATGTTAACTTTAAATTTAGAATTATCTAAACAACAGATTTGAATCTATGATCACAAAAAGATATATATTTCTCAGTTTTCCTCAGTAAATCAAAAGGAATGCACCATATATTTAAGAAGATAAACTTATTTAGATACTGTATATATTGTATATTGAACTAATCCTGTAAGTATTTTAGGAGAAGTTTAGCATCTGTTGTTTGGCACAATAGCAACATTTTGAAATGAAACAGCAGGGAAGATTTAAAATAAAATTAGATAAAACATTTCATCCATGTAGCAACTGAGAAGTATTTTTTTTTAATTCTCCTGGGAAGTATAAAGATTATAAACAACTAAGCCACTTTATACTGCCACTTTTATACTACTCACTTCTGGTGGGTAGTACAAAGTATTATCAACAGTAAAACCACCATTCTGTTAATTTACTGCACAATGCACTGTAACACAATTTTCACACATGTTTGATCCACCAATATGTCAGTTTTATTGTGCTGTTTGAAAAATAGACATACTGTATGTAGACATTGATTTATATTTGTTCTTTATCCAGCCTGTTCGCCAATCAGGACCACATACTTGTTGTTTGTGAGGATAATCCACTGTTGCATCAGGGGACAATTAAAGTTAGATTGAGCAGAAAAAATATCCATTATGGATTAGAGATTGTAATGCATCATGGAACAGCATAAAACTGCAGATCAGCGCTGATTGCTTACTAAAGTCCAGATGATACTGTGGGGTTCAGAGCTTGGCTTTTCTTCATGTACTGCAGGTCTGGAGCTTAGTGATTGTGTAAATGTAGTACTGTGCAAAAATCTCAATCATTTCCTCATATTTTGCAGGGAAAAGGGGAAACGGGTGCAGTAATCTATTGAAATAAATGGAAATACAATGCATAAAGCAAGAACAGCATTTGTACAGCTCTAATGAGCTTGGACTTCAATATTTGGTATGACCACTTTCATGCCTCAACATACAGTCTGAACTATCTTGGGTGATGTTTCTTGTAATGTCTTTAAGTAGTCTTCAGGCTTATTGAAGGACATTTCAAAGCTCTTCTTGGATGCTGGCTGTCTTTTATTCCGTTCTTTGTCAAGATGATAGCAAATTTCAAATTTGAATTTATCACCCCATAATACCTGTTGCCAGTGATTTTCTGTACAGCTTTTAGTGAAATTTGGACAGCCACACTCCCACTGAGACCATTTCTAATGAGGCTTTGACAAACAGGATGAATGAGCAGATGCATTTTGCAGGTCCTGTGTCCCCCACTTGTCCAGTCTTTTCCATTTTTAAATGACACATTGCACACCATGCTAAGATATGCTCAGTTTTGGGCAAATAGTACTTTGGGAATCACACTGTTGGTTCAAAAATGCTGTTTTATGCCTGTCAAACTGTGTTCTTTGCTAATTTATCTCATATGTATGGGCATGACAGTGGTTCATCCATTGCGTTAGATGGCTTTCTTATGCTTGAATGAGTCATAGGTCATTGTTAAGTGGCTTTATAAACAAGCAAAAAATTCACATGAAAATGGTCAGGTACAAGAACCATACTGATGTCCAAAGAAAAAATAGAATGACCTTCACAAAGCCTGGAGAGCTATTGTTCAAGACCATTTTAAAAATTACAAGAAAGTCTGGCTCCTTGGAAAGAAAATATAAAGAAATGAAGTGTCACTCAAGACTTTTGCACAGTACTGCATTTTTAAAAAATAAACATTCTTCTTACTTAAGAATTGTAGCTACCTTTCTGTGTTGTATCTGAAACCAAATGTATTAAAATGACATCAGGATTTTTCAGAGTAAAAGTAGAAAGACAGGAGATTAAAGGTAATTTGAATACTGTTGAAAAGGTCAAGTTACATGAACAATAGTCAGCTTTGCAATTCAACACATTATACAATAAATATACTAGGTGCGCTGCATCTATTTGATGATGAAATGTAGTTTGGGAAAACCGCATTGGTCCACATGGGTGGGCTTGTAGTTTGGACAGTAGCATTGTTCTAAGAAAGTACAGTAAAAATGTCATTTTTAAATTATTTGTTTGTAATTAAGAAACAACAGATACACAGAAAGAAAATAAAAAATAAAACAAGCATTTAAAGTGGCATGATCAAAATACCTGGAAATATATATATATAACAAATGTAGAAACATTATATTAAAAAGCAGTTGCTTATTGTGCTTCTAAGTCAGAGGTACAGTAAGTGTGAATACTTATATAAAATAATTGAATTAATAAATGAAATAAAAATACTCTTTATATCCCGTCAGTTTCAGATACAGTACATAAATTAATATGGTGTTAGAATTTATCAATTCACTGGTGCTGAACATTGTATGTTTAGCTGTCTGCAATGTGAATAATGCAATTTCAAGTTTTGCTCGTGACAGTAGGAAAGCAGTTACTGAATCCAAAGAATCTTTGAATCATGACAGATTAGTGCTGTCAAATGTGATGTTGCTGATATCTCATTGGAGAGCTGCATGTGCTCTCGTCATCCTTCTGTTATGTAACCTGTGTGTCACGTTGTCTTTCTCGATGTGCCCTTGCTCTGTCTTAATTTTTAAAGTAGCACCGATTCATGTCTGATAAAGATTAATGCTTTGGACTCAAAATGTTGCCTGCTTTGATGGAGGTGGGTGTCTAAAAGCTTGCATTCGTCACAGCATGAGAAGGAGACAAATAAAAAGAATGTGGGCAAGTAAGTGTCTCTGTATTAAAAACGTAAAACTGATGGAAGAAAAGAGATGGCATTATAAATACCTTATTTGCCATATCTTGAAAGTAATCTGACAGATGATCCTGTTCTGCATGTTCTGTCTGGTTCAATGTACCTTTCATTAACATGTCTGGTCTGATGTATTGATCCTGTCTGAAGATTTACTGAAGGAAACAAGGTCAGTAGCCTAATAAGACAGAAGATAGACAGAGGCTTTTTCCCTTACTGTCTGTTCTAATCTGAATTTGTGTCTAATCTGTTAGGACACTGTGAACCTTTAGAAAAGTTAGTAGCTTTAAGTTACCACATTTTGGAAAAAAGAGGCATTCAAATATCTTATCATACTTTGTGAGCTATGGCTCTCATTGCCAGTTTGGATGCACAGTTGAAAAAAATATAGCGCATCTGCACTATTAATGAGTAATATTTCTATATAGATAGACACTCATTCTGATGGTCAGTAAGCAGAGATAATAACTGTTGTGTTCTGTGGTACTTTTGATCATTTCTGGGAAGAAGGGCCAATAACTTCAAACTCTGCATCTGCTGCTTGTCTCCCTCCAACAACATTCTCTTTAAAAGAATGAGAATTCTCTTGACAGAAAAAAGCTCTTTGGAAATTATAGTGTTGTTTAGTGGATGCCTTTGTTTTTGTGGATTGTTATCTGAGTAAGACTGTGTTTTTAAATCATTGTTTAATACATCTGATAAAATCAACAGGCTTAGTTTTTTTGTCTGTCCTTTTTAAAGCCTTAAAATAAGATTTTAATGTCAATAAATGAGGATGAGGAACTAGTACCATCAGTTATGTAAGCTGACCTTCCAAACAGAGAAACTGCACAGAATGGATTGACATACATGCCCCAGTCCTCATTCAACCTTAACTTCACGTTATGTCTTTATCTTGACATTGATCATGGCTCCGACTTTGTTGTCGCTGGCTGGATGTTCTGGACTGTGGTAAGTGTGACTGGCACCTTTCCTTCACCGGGAGTTGGTGCTCTCTTGATTGGAGTACCTGTAACATAAGGAGTTACTGTGATTGGGACATTGATACGCAAAAGCAGAAAACAACTCTTTTATTGACTTTACTTACAGCTTGTGTCTTTTTTCACAATTTTTACAACTGTTTACAGTTGCTTAGAGTATTTTTTTTTGTGCGTGTGCGTGTCAGATTCTTGGTAAATAAATGAAATAAAGTTCATAATGCTATTGCAAATTTTAAGTCTACAATATATCTTTGTAATAATAGTAAACATTACATAAACTCTTTCGCATTCATATAGTGTACTGTTTCTGTACCTGTCAACAAAGAGGAGATCATCTTCACCAAATGCTTCAGTTCTAGTTGGAGTGCCATAACCCACCAAAACAACAATGAGGCCCACAAACAAGATCAGGGTACCGAACGCAAGACAGACCTGGAGAGAAAGAAGTCAAAGTACAGTGCAAATGCTTCAGCAAGTCCGAGCATAGTAGATCAATGGCTGAATTCTTTTTAGTTGCATCATATCAATTAAATGACAACAGATGAGATGTTTTGGTTGAATAAGTTGGTTAAGCTCACCTTCCAGAGTAAAGAGCTCCACCTGTTAGGCAATCTCTGAATCTGAAAATCTTCATCACGTTCCCAGATAGAAGCTGTGCATTCCTCATAAAACTGGGTAAATAATCAAAGGTAAGTATTGGCTGTTTTAGAATTCCAACTTTGAAACTAAGCCCACAAGACATTAAGCTTTTAAACAGTTGTGATTTTTCCTTGGAGAGAATGTGTAAAACTTGTAAGGCAACACAATGCATTTTTTTTGTGTGCACACTGAGTCTGTTTGCACTGTTACCTGGTGTAGGTAGGAGCGCACTCCATACTGCTGATAGTTCCCACTGGCTTGAACTTGCTCACCATATTCTGACCCACAGATCTCTGAGCAAGAAGTCATCCTTCACGTCTGTCCACCTGACATATAAATACATGCTTCATGTTTTGTTGCAGCATTTGAAAAAGCAATCTCAAATACCGTTTTAGCACATTGCAGTTCAAGTGATCAGAAACAAAACCAAACTCTTGCACCTGCTCTTCACCCTGTTTCACCCAAGACAGACTAGTCATAGCTCTTTTCATTTGTTCTGCAAAAGTAAATGTTCATGCATGTCTCTCCAAATGCTGGAAAATTGATGGGGCAAAATCCTGCTCAAAAAGTTTCTATTCCAGTGTTGGCAACAAAAAAACGGACAGTCAAAAGAAAGCAATGTGTTTTTATCAGCTTTTCCGAGATGAAGAGAGAAATTGGATTGAACTGGTTAAGTTCTGCACATAGATTTACCATGAAAACAGCTGACCAGCAGCGGTGTCAAAGGCTGCCCATAGTACAACTTTCTGCTCACTTTAGCCAAAGGCACATGGCTGTGCCTGAAACTATTTCAGTTTTAAACCTATATTTGTGTTTATAAGCAAGCTTGTTCTGCATGAGGTAGAGGAGTAGGAGAGCTGCAAGAGGATGGTTGTATTTTCAGAACTGGTTTGTTTATTTGTTGCTCTCCAACTTTTAATAATATTTATGATTAATGTTTATTAATGTGTACACACACATACAGGCACAGACACATAGGCACAAGCTTGTAGCCTCATACACTGGTTATGTAACATTGTACTGAAGGCACGAGTGCCTCAGGACATTGGGTTTAATGATGCATTCTCCATGTCTGCTCTTAAAATAAAGCATGACATATTACTCCATAGATTCAGTTTTGTTTCAGCTGAACACAGTCAGTACGAACATGCATAGAAGAATCTTATTTTTTATAATGTGCAAAAAAATCTAAGTATTGCAGTATACTATGAATGTTGCAGTTGCTAACCTTGTAAATTATGGCAAAAACACACACGCACACACATATACACACACACGTGTATACATATTTAAATTTCTTATTAATAATACACGAAGTCTTGCAAACTATTTACTAAATTATTTGCAAAATTATGACTAAAACAGAAACATTATATAATAATATTAATTAAAAATGTATGTTATTTACCCTTTAGTAAATCACTTCACTATTAACATGGGAAGATTGTTTACTACTTATTTATATTGTTATAAACTGTTACTTTGTCATTAGCTTGTATAAGACAGCCATCCATTCATTTTCTTCTGCCTATTGATATTAGTATTGCAGGGGACTGGAGCCTTGTGTATTTGTTAATAATTACCAGATGTTATTTTCATATTTTAATAATGGTTTAATTACAAATCAGTAAACCAATCCTTATTTTAAAGGCATCCAGTACTGCTTTGTTGTCAAAGCTGCTAGCACCTCACAGTTAAGCACAATACCTCTGTCAGTCTTAGTGCTATGACGCAGTTGTAGTGGTAAGAACAGCAGCAGTCCCACCTCTTTGCATATAGACTCTTGGGCAGGGTCCCTGATGTTATATCTGCATACACTGGTACCCATAAGTGCATTTTTTCAGTGTACAGGATTAATGTTGTAAACTGCAATCTTTTCCAAAACCGGAACAAACAGTCTTACCTCCTGAATCTAACCAGCTAGTAAAAGAAAAAAAAGCAAACAATAAGGGAAACAGGACACACACTGTTGTCTCCAGGTTCACAGTCTGTTGAATTGTGCTTCTGTCATGCCACTTGTTCACTTATATGATCTTCAAACCAATTACAAGTCATTTTTGTGTATAAAAAATAGCTAACTAAAGTTAGCTAAAGTTATTTACCATTTTCTAATGAAAGTTATTAACATCACCCAATTACATGTGAAAGACCAATAGAATAAATTGTATTAGTGTGATTTACCAATCTAAAATGCGTAGTAATAATGCTACATGAAAGAGTACTGTGGGAGGAAATTTGAATAGGTTACGCCAACCACAAGTTAAATATATTAAACCTTTTACCTCCAAAACACTTTTTAAAATATTGTTACACAACTGGTGTGGTTAAATTGTCAGTGTGCTTATTTTTGCTCATCTGTGACAGCTGAAATTATATAGCCAGTGGACCTTTCGACCCATTCATTACTTTTATTTATATAGCATCAATTTACAAATCACAAATTTCTTTCCTTCTACTTTGCATTTATCATATTAGAGCTTAATAATACATGACAAGGACTTTCCCTAAACCAATTTCTCCATATATGCCAAAACTAACATATAAATAAGGTTATTTAATCCAATAACATCATTAAAAAATCTTATTTATATGTTGGTTTTGACCACGTTAATATTTTCTTTATTATTTATGCATATTTAACTACTTAGCTGTTGTTCTGCAGTCGAGGACATCTGTTTATGAATATTTTGAATATTGATATTTCATGACATATATGGAGATATAGGTCCAGGGGAAGTCTTCATAATGTATGATTAAACTCTAATTTGACAACTGCAAAGCACACGGGAAAAAAGGTTTGACTGTCCCTGGTTCATTTCCAGGTGGGGACACAAGGCCCTCTCATCATGGAGGGTTGCATCAGGAAGGGCATCTGGCACAAAACCTCCTCCAAATTACCAACGTGGACTAATCTGCTGTGGTGTGGAGCAGCCAAAGGTACATTCAATACAATAACATGAAGATATACTTGCATTGATATGCCTCTGTGTATGGATAATTTAAATAATACTATGGAACATTAATGGTTAGTTCAGAAAATTGGCCTACACACACATCCAGACATGCTATTGTAAGACACATTTTAAACATTTTTAAGACATATTTTAACTATTCCACGTTTATTCGTCCACAATAGATAAGACAAGCTGTAAAAGTAAAACAACCCAAATCCAGGCAAACTAAATAAATGTTAACCTTTCTCGATTGAAAACCAAACAAGCAAGGAAAACTGAATTAAGTAACGGAGCTATAAATAGCCATATTATGACCGCTAAACTGTCCGTGGTGCTGAACGCCATCCAGCCCTTACCCAGCAGGAAAACACACAGACGTAATACGTGACGCCAGTCTGAAAACAGACCACAGACATTCATCCTCCCAACCCCCTATGAAACTAAGACACATTGCAGGATTTATAATCAAACTTACAAATATGCAGTTTATTTTAAAGCTGGTTAAATCAGGCTGGCTGAGGTTTAAACCACCTGAGAAAAAATAATCTCCTGATATGAAACGACCTCTGCCGATTAAAGTATACTGGGGGAACGTTATTTGATGTAATTAGGAAAGCAACGCCGAATCGCGCATAAAACATGACAGAAATAATCAACTTCAGTAAAATACAATTAACTGCATTGTGAATAAAAATAAGCATTTATTCGACATTCTCCACAAGGAAGCTTCTTCCAGATGTGCAATATAAGAGTACAAGGAGAACACGGTTGAAGGTTGAAGGGGTCTTCACAAAAATTTGAATTACTTTTGGTAAAATCATCAGCCAACCTCTCATGCTACAGCATTATCAGTATATTTTCAGATATTTTAAAAAATCGTCATTTACCTGTCATTACCAGCTGGGAGAGTGATCACTCGCTGCTGTTCCTTCAGCCGGGTCCCATCACTCTACAGTCATCTCTCTCTCTCTCTCTCTCTCTCTCTCTCTCTCTCTCTCTCCCTCTTTCTCCATCGATGATTCAGATTTTCAGGCTGTCCACTGCGCAGGCGTCCCATCCATGACAGCATAATATGATTCAATGGCGATTATAAATAACCACGCAGGAGGGCTGAAAGGATTAGCAGAGAAGAATGTCATTCATAATTTGATAGATAGATAGATAGATAGATAGATAGATAGATAGATAGATAGATAGATAGAAAAAAATGATTAAAACAAAAGCCTCTAACTCATTTATCCTTAGTGGTAGCATCCTCAGCAGATACACAATGAATATATACATATATATATATATATATATATATATGTATATTCCAGTCACATTCAAGAACTGTCTATTTTTAGCTCAGTCAGTGACATAAGGCTGAAGGAAGTATTAGTCACAATCTCTGTAATCATCTTGAAGAAGGTGCAAGGGAACAGTACAATCTAAAGGGAAAAAACTATGTCAAAACTTAAAAATGAATGAGTGCACAATAAAGAAAGGATAACGCAGCCACGGGGGCCCACAAGCCATTGGAGTCCTAGTGCTGGTCCCAAGCCCTGGTAAATGGGCATCCATCATAAAATCTTTGCCATATGCGGATTCATAATACGACTTCCATACCGGATTGGTCGCGGCCCGGGTTAACAACAACTGCCTCCAGTGTTGTTAGCCAGTGTTCTGGAGGTGAAGAGAGTGTCAGAAAAAATTATGAATTTGAAGCTGGAAATTTAAGATGTGTCGCTGAATGTTGTTTGTGCATACTCTCCACAAGTTGGATGCCAGTTAGAAGAGAAAGAGGGATTCTGGAGTAAGTTGGATGAAGTGGTAGAGAGTATTCCCAGGGGAGAGATAGTGGTTATTGGAGCAGTCTTCGATGGGCATGTAGGTGAAGGGAACAGAGGTGATGAGGAGCTGTTGGGAAGGTATGGTGTTAAGGGGAGGAATGTGGCGGGACAGATGGTAGTGGATTTTGCAAAAAGGATGGAAATGGCAAAGAGGGAAGTGGCAAAGGCAAAGGTAAAGGCTTACAATGAGTTGTATGAGAGGCTGGACACCAAGGAAGGAGAGGACTTGTATCAATTGGCTAGATAGAGAAACAGAGCTGGAAATGATGTGTAGCAGATTAGAGTGATTAAGGATAGAGATGGAAATGTTGTAACAAGTGAAGAGAGTGTGCTGAGAAGATGGAAGGAGTATGTTGAGGAACTGATGAATAAGGAAAATGAGAGAGAGAGGAGGACAGATGGAGGGAAGATAGGAAATCAGGAAGTTTAGAATATTAGGAAGACATAAGTGAAGGCAGCTATGAAGAGGATGAAGACTGGAAAGGTAGTTGGTCCAAATGACAGACCTGTGGAGGTATGGAGATGTCTAGGAGAGAGGGCAGTGGACTTTTTAACCAGCCTGGAATTTTTAACCAGGTTTGCTGATGCTAGGTTAAGAAGAGAGGTGATGATCAGCGAGCAGCAGTATGGCTTCATGCCAAGAAAGAGAACAACAGATGCAATGTTTGCTTTGAGAGTGCTGATGGAGAAGTATAGAGAAGGTCAGAAGGAGTTGCGCTGTGTCTTTGTGGATCTAGAGAAAGCCTATGATAGGGTGCCAAGAGAGGAATTGTGGAATTGTATGAGGAGGTCAGGAGTGGCAGAGAAGTATGTGAAGGTGGTGCAGGACATGTATGAGGACCTCACCACTGTCTCACTGTGGTGAGGTGTGCAGTAGGAGTGACAGATGGGTTCAAGGTGGGAGTGGGATTACATCGGGGATCAGCTCTGAGCCCCTTCTTGTTTGCAGTGGTGATGGATTTGTTAACAAATGACGTCAGGCAGGAGTCTCTGTGATGTTTGCAGACGACATTGTGATCTGTAGTGAGAGCAGGGAGGAGGTGGAAGAGAGCCTGGAGAGGTGGAGGTATGCACTGGAGAGAAGAGGAATGAAAGTCAGTAGAAACAAGACAGAGTACATGTGTGTAATGAGAGGGAGGCAGGTGGAATGGTGAAGATGCAAGAGTAGAGGTGGTGAAGGTGGATGAGTTTAAATACTTGGGATCAACCATCCAAAGCAAAGGACAGAGCACAAGAGAGGTGAAGAAGAGAGTTCAGGCAGGGTGGAGTGGGTGGAGCTGAGTGTCAGGGGTGCTTTGTGACAGAAGGATAGCAACAAGAGTGAAAGGGAAGGTTTACAAGAAGGTAGTGAGGCCTGCTATAATATACAGCTTGGAGGCGTTGGTACTGACAAAAAAGACAGGAAGCAGAGCTGGAGGTGGCAGAACTGAAGATGTTGAGGTTTTCCTTGGGAGTGACCATCTAAGTAATAGCCCAAGTTGAGAAGCTTGGAGACAAAGTCAGAGATGCAAGGCTGAGATGGTTTGGACATGTTCAGAGGAGGGATAGT
>VUQH01038123.1:10118-22410 GCA_015106775.1 Etroplus canarensis | reverse complement strand
ATTTAATTTAAAATAATTTTTTTTTTTTTTTTTTATTTTTAAAAAAAAAAAAAAAAAATTTTTTTTTTTTTTTTTTTTTTGCTTTTGTTCACATTTTTATTACATTTCTACTCCAGATGGTCATTCAGAATTGACAAGGTAATTATGCAGTAATCGTCTGTACTGCAGGACTGTATAAATAGCAAATTGTTGCATCCTACTGAAACGCTTGTTTGATAAACATTTTAAATGCCTCATTTTTAAAATTTAAAATTATAATGAAACGGAATGTGAACTATGACAGCGATTCTTGAGAGATGTTGGGCATATGTAGAAACGCATAATGGTTTGAGAATGTCCTTAATTTCCATCCTGCTGTGAGTGTGACTGACTGCAGCAGGCATCTAATCAAACATAAGATTACTGGTATATGTGAGTTACATGTCAAAGCATGATGATGGATGAGATGGCTAAGGCTGTGAAAAATTTCAGTGATGCATTTTCATGGTCCAGCTTTATTTTAAATTAATATTTTACCATAATGTTAAAGTTTAATACTTACAGCTTCTCAAACACCTGCTTTCAGAATTGCTTTGAAGTGCTAGCTTTGTCCCATTAGACATGGCAAAGAGAATCAATGCTCGGCACTGAGCATGGATTACATTCATCTATGCGACAGCTCTAATAGCCTTATGTTGTTGCACAGTGAGTAAGAAAGTGATTGAGAGAACAGTGTGATGAGGGACACAGGGAGCACCCATACTCAAGCACATCTAGAGAGCAGAAGAAATCCAATTTCCTGTCAGTGTCCCTTTTCACCAGACAGTGCTTGTTGGACCACGCATAAGTTACAGAGCTTTTACCCAGACAGCTGTGGCATGGGACAGAAGAATAGGGCCAGACAGAAGACAAGAGTGAATGCAGCCTTGTTTAAAATGGCATTCTGGATGCAACATAACATTAATTCTGGCTTGTGTGAAGGCTGAGACACAAACTATAGGAAAATGCAATCAGAAATGCATTCACAGATATGGAATTTGTACCACTACAGGGTGCATAGTAAAACACAATCTAAACTAATCCATCAGAATCAGCCAGGATGAAGATATAAATATACAGCAGAATTCAGTACTCGTTGACAGCTATTTTTTAAAGCACACCAACTATTATTATTAAATTTCAAAGTTCTTAAAGCTGCTCACGTTCCCTGTGATTAGATTTCTTTTCTTCGCCTCGTACAAAGTAAGGGAATAACATAAATTGGAGGAGACAGGTCCAAGAAAAGAGAAAAACAAACAGATAAATAGCAACTCCCCAGAACCAACAGCACAGATATACACAGCAGTAAAGCAACTAGGCCCTAAAGCATTAGCTGTAATTGTCGTCTTCATATTCATATTCATCTCCCCGCTCTCCCCTGGTGAATATTAAGCTATTAGATATGATCAATTAATGAACACTTTTGAAAACCATCTGCCATCTTACCATCTACAGTCTCTCTAATTCCTAAATGAATCCTGAGAGACAGACCTAATCACATCTCCACTCTTGCTTCTTTCACTTATGCACAACTAGCTATATTAAATTAACCATAGCTTGCCATGTCCATCATATTAGTTGAATATCTAGGGAGAATTACACTTCTGCAGTAGTGTGTCCTCATATTTTTACTCTAACACAATCAGGCACAGTTCAGTACAGAGTGAGGGAGCAATTATGCAGCTCTAATAAGGAGGTTCTGTTGAGCTTTTGTATGTTAATGAATGAAACAGCCTCAGTGCCCATGTGGTTGGTTAATATGCATTACTTCTAGTGACAGTCAAAGTCACGTCCCACTTGTCCCTGCAGGGGTCAAATGTCAGAACAGAGGAGGGAGAGAGGGAAAGACTGGGAGATGGAAAGCATAATAATATGCATTCTACAATTTCTCTATTTTTACATTTTGAGTTGCTGGAAGTGCCCCTGTGGTGTAGTGGTTTGCACATTCGCCTTACAAGGGAAAGGTCCCTGGTTTGATTCCAGGTAGGGGCACAAACCCGTCTCACCATGGAGGATTGCATCAGAAAGAGCATCCGGTGTAAAATCTGCTGTGGTGACCCCTTGGGGAGAATATAAGAGAGCAGCTGAGGGTGTTGATGGAAGCAGATGTGTCACAAAGTAACAAATAATTTAAAAGTGATACAACTACTTAAGATTTGAGCTTAGATGTTATGCATAATTGCAGTGACTCAGAGAACTAAAGGTGAGACTCAACAGCCACTGTGGTGACTGACCTTACTAATGCTCTAAGCAAAATACTAACATTCACACACTCATGGTGATAATGCTAACCTGCTTATGCTTAGCAGATAAAACCCAAGTCCCACTAGAAGTTACTCTTGCTAACTGGCAGCGATATTGGTAATCCCTCTTTTAATCAAGGAAAAAGTCCATATCTCAATGAATGGGAAGAATTCCACATCTTTAACTTCAGTAATGATAGTGACATAAAGACTACATGTACAGATTCAACAGCCAGATGTGACAAAAACCTCCTACCAAATGATGACTTTGCCTTATAATGAGGCTTTTAAAGGATTCCCCCTCAAGTTATACTTCTAGTGTGCATTGTGGAAAGTTAACTAATAACTTTAAGCCTCAGTCCAAAGCCCCAGGATAATCAGTGTATTTGGCTCATCACTCCAAACCACTTTAAGAAATGGCTAACTAATTCACATTATAAATACAGAGAGCCAAGAATCTGGGAATGTTGGCTGAGTTCGACTCTGTGGCCTGCCAGAATTAGCTTAGTGAGCTCAATCATAATATTTCTATCCAAACCAAAGAAATTAAAATTTTAACTTGATGATGGAGCTGAATGAAAATTCAGAAGATCACTCAAAATAATATAATTATCTGTGGGAAACACATGCATGTATCAAATCACATGGCAACTTATCCAACTAGTAAGACAGTTCAATTAAAACCTAAAGCCAGTACAAGAGTGTTGCTTTTGCATGAGAAACAATTGTGCAAACCTTTAGAGAACATAAAGAGACTTCTAGTTGTGTCTTATTATTTCAGTTTACATGCAGCTCTGTTACCACCTTTTACTGCCACATCACATCTTCAAAGCCTAAATCAAAATCAAAAAGCCAATAAAAATACATAAAATATGTTGAATATAATACTAAATGGCAAATAAAAATAAGTAATGGGTTTTCTCAATGTTTATAGTGGGCCAATAAATATTTTAGAGAGCATTTCTTAAAATGCTGTGAGCTCCTAACAGTCATTCTTTTCTTTGAACATATAAACACTTAATGTTTTGATCTACTTCACTTATACAATATCAACTATGAAGACCTAGATGGAGTTAATAGCTATGCATGCCTTCACTGTCACTATTTTTTAACCTTTCATAGTATGTCTAAAATTCATCAAAGATCAGACAACTCATGTTTGAAATACCTGATTTAGTAAAACAGCAGAGTTGAGGTGGTGTTTGGCATCCAGACTCTGAGCTCATTACTGCCTGCAAATATGATCTGCATAGATTCAGAGCCTACAGGTGGATACTGGGGTGGTGGAGGGTTGAAACTACAGGCAGCAACAATGACATATTAGAGAATTAAATTGGAAATTTTGGAGCTTAAACAAATTTGAAGGCTATGTTTGGTAAGGAGCAGGAGGCATTTAAGCATTTATGACACAGTGCAGCTTGAGTTGCCTGCCTAAACAAGCTTGCAGGCTTTTCTACATTCATGTGGCTGAGGTTTTCTTCATTTGATACTAGTGTATTTCAAATTTCTGCCATGTTTATTAAGGAAAACATTCTCCCATTTGTGAAAAAGTTGGTTCTTCTTCACTTGGAGCTTCTGAGCAAACCTTGTACTTGTTTGAAGATGAAGGAAAAAAATCAATCACACTGCACTCATTACTCTCATTAGGCATCTTTGTTTTTTCTCAGAGGAATTACTTTTTAAAGGCTTTTGAAATGAATGAGACAGATTCATTACCATGATGTTTTTCCCTTCCTTGGCCTCCTCTCTGTCCTCTGTCCTCTCATGAACTCTTGCTACTTCTGAGCATCCCTCAGTAGTTATATTGTCATTTTATAACTCAATGGCTTGGTTATACATGCTAAATTTACATGTAGAAATGTATTCGTGAATTTCTCTGTATGTGTCCTGGCCATGACACATGCTTGATGTCCCCATTCATGTATAATTCATATCACCAAAGCATTTCTATTAGTGCAATCCTCAAGAGGATGACTCACTGTCTCCAAACATAACATTAGTGTGCAGTATGGAATCAAAAAAGTTCCCTGCTCTTTATAAAATGAAATATTTTAGTTATGTTTTCATAATTCAAATGCAATTTTGCTTGGTTTTGCTGGCTGGTTAGGCCAGATGGGCCATTTAAAATTCTAAAACAGGTTGGAGAAAATTGTTTCTATCTACACTTACTCTGAGTTTTCTGTCTGGAGTTCTTACATTGTCTTAAATTCCTTAGACTCAATACATTGCTCAGCAGTAAAAAATAGACTATTTGCACTTTTTAAGTATGGAATCCACACATTATCAAAAAAACTTTGGTATTTTACCAAAGACACCTCTAAGTCAATTATTTCAGGCATGTCCAACCATGAGGTGGACCTGGGGTAGACAAAGGAGACGTTGGAGAGATTATATCTTTTGGCAGTCTTGGGAACACCTTGGATGAATGATTATACTGTAACTGGTAAAAGCAGTTTAATAGATGGCTGCTCTGATTGGGTAATAATTTTGTGTCTATAATAATACAGAAGAAGAGAAAAATCAAAACACATGCAAGACACGGAGTACTGTACATGTTCAAACAGTATACATAAGGGTGCACATTGTGATAATTTGTTCAGTGTTATATAACTGTTGGTGCTAATTATATTTGTGAGTGATTGATCTGCTCTCCAGAAATTAAAGAGATATCTGGGAACTGTGTGATTTTTTTTTTCACGTTAAACTGATAGGAGTTAGACTCTGTTGGCTGAACATTTCAACATCTGAGTCTGTGGTTTCTTGATAATTTAGTTCTGTCTTTCCTAGTGAGTAATGTAATTGTCTCAGCTATGGTTAGAGCTATTAAAATAAATGGTGTGAGCTGCTCAGTGATGGAAAATGTGGAGAGGTTGCCCAAAAGTAAGATTGATGGGCAGTGAGGGAAGCTTAGGCTGAGGATCTTGGATGTCTTGTTCGTAACCTCCAAACAGAAGGGTTAAACTGATGTGAACCAAGCCAGAAGACACAAATGTAGCGTATTTTAGTCTTCAAAAACCATGAGTTTCACTTTAAAGCTTAGGCTCCAGTATGTGTGTCTGTGCTGTTAATATTTGGCAGTTGTGCTGTTGCTCTGGGAGCCTCCTATAGCTGCTGTATATCACTTAAACAGTGATATCACTCAAAGAGTGATATACAGAGAAATGTTTGTACCTTTTTCTGCCACAAACCTAAATCTTGCATTAACTGAGCACCCAATTTACCCCAGCCTACCCTTCAAGCCTGTTCCTACATTTTTGTCACATTTACACCATCTGCTAAACTCACTGGCTGGCTATCAAAAAGAAGATCCATTGTGATGAACTAAACCAAAACATTACATGCAACTTCAACATTGATGGTGCCTTTTCAGATGTGCAAGTTGCCCGTGCCATAGGCATTAATGCACCCCATACCATCTGAGCGGCAGGCTTTTAAACTGAGTGCTGATAACAAGCTGGATAGTCCCACTCGTCTCTAGTTTGGAGGAAGCGGTGATTTCCAAAATGAATTTCAAATTTTGATTGGTCTGACCACAGAACAGTTTTCCGCTTTGCCCATTTTAAATGAGTTTTGGCACAGAAAAGATGACTGCATTTCTGGATCATGTTCACATATGGCTTCTTCTTTACATGTTAGAGCTTAATTTGTGTTCACAGACAAAAATTTCTAGCCCGTACAGTGATTTCCATGACAGAATCATGCCTGTTTGCAATACAGTGCCACTTGAGAGCCTGAAGATCACTAGCATCTAGTTTTGGTTTTTGGCCATGTCCCTTGCACACAAAGCTATTCTTCAGATTCTCTGAATCTTTTGATGATAGTATGTTTCTCGCAGATAACAGAATCTCTACCCATCTTTTCCTCTGAGAGACTCTAAGGTGTTCTTTTTACACATAATTCCGTTACTGACCTGTTGACAATTGATTATTAGTTTCAATGTATTCCTCCAACTGTTTCTTTTTAGTACCACTTACTTTTCTAGCCCTTTGTTGCCCTTGTTTCAACTTTTTTCTGACATGTTGCCACCATGAAGTTCAAGATGAGCTAGTATTTTTCATGAATTAGTAAAATCTCTTACTTTCAATATTTGATATGTTTTCTATGTTTTTGTGAATTAAGTATTATTTGTTGAGATTTGCAAATTATTTGATGTTTTCATTTATCTTTTATACAGCATCCCGGCCTTTTCGGAATTGGACTTGTATACTCATATACACATTAAATCAGGTCTGTTGAAAAGCTCAAGATTGGAATGCATTATGACGCAAACTACATTATATCCATAACTTTCAATGTGAGTGACAGTGTATAACATAACTCTCTTGAGATAAACCTAATATCAACCTCGACCAACCACCCAGTATATTGATATAAACTGCTTAATGCAGAGCTAACTCAGTCTTGAAAGCAAGTCAAACAGCCACTAGGAAAGCTGAACTTTGTGCCTCTTCCTTCTATTCTCATTGTATTTCCTTGCTCTACAGGCTGCACACGTGTCATGCTGTCCTTAGCATTCTTGGCCAGATTGTGGGTTGAGTGACAAATGGGCAGCTGATGGGTGAGGTTGGGTGCTGTTTGGCCTGCTGTAGGAGTAAACTAATGACCCTGTCTCAGGACAACAACTAATGACTCCATCACACAACCTTTAATCCCCATAATTACACTGTTGCTTTTTCTCTTAACATTACCCAACATCAGCTAAAACAAGGGGTGGTCTCTTGAGCAGAGCAAGCCCAGTAGCTCAGTCATGATTGTTTCTCACTCATGGTTTTATTTTTCACTGTTATGTTCATATTGTTGTGTGTGTCTGTGTACATATATATCATGGGGCAGAAGATGGGGTACACCCTGGACAGGTTGCCAGTGTATCGCAGGGCTGACACAGAAAGCCAGACAACCATTCAGGCTCACATTCATGTCTACAGCAAATTTAGAGTCACTAATTAACCTAATTTGGATGTCTTTGGACTGTAAGAGGAAGCCGGAAAACCCAGAGAGAACCCACACGGGCTCCCACGTAAGCGTAAGGAGAACATGCGAACCCCACAGAGAAAAGTCCCAGGAACATTCTTGCTGTGAGGTGAAGTTGCTAATCACTGCCCCACTGTCCACCCAGGACCATTCATTATAATCAAAAATTTTTAATGTGGATGGCACATACAAACTTCACTCTGCAGGAGTATTGAAAGTGTTAAATTAGTCTTCCTCAGTACGTGGGTTGTGCTTAGCTCTTTAAATGTAATTTTCTGTTTGCATTCATCTGCACCTGGGCACCTAGAATGTGTCGACTTTTTTGCCTAACAGTGAGATTACCTGAGCATGGGCGGCAGTGGGAAGAGGTCACAAATCCAGTAGCATCCTATCATAATGACCTCATTGTGATGATCCCCATGAAGGCTACAAGCCAAAATGTGTTGGTCTATTAAAAAAGTTGGTCTGTACACTCCATGTTTTGCTGGCTATTTGACCTCTTTCAGTTTTTTCCTGCAACTCCATGCACCTGAAAGTAGGCAGTGTTGTGCTGGAAACATCATACTGTGCTTCTGAAGAGGTCGACTGTGGATGAACTACAAATCTATCAGTTTTTGTCATTACATTGTTTAAGTATGCTTTATTATTATTTACACACACACACACACACACAAACACACACACACACACACACACACACACACACACACTGAACTGTATGTGGTTAGTGATTTTTTCTTTGGGCTCCACATCCCTGGATCAGTGAAGGCATTTTATTATTACTATTATTATTATTATTATTATTATTATTATTATTATTATTATTATTATTATTATTATTATTGTTGTTGTTGCTGTTTTTGGGTTGCTCGGTACTAAAGAATTTTTTTAGATATGTTTTTGAAGCTTTTATTTGCACTTGAAGTAGGCAAACAAGTTGTAAACTACTTGAGTGACCAAGGCAATGATAGTGCTGCATATATACATTTAGAAAAAATTCTAGTGATATGCTCAAAATTTTTTTCAGTTGATATTCAAGAGCCTAAACCAGGATGAGAGATTATAATGTGAATGCTGTACATAAGATTCAATAATGTTTTTATCTCTCTTCTTTATCTTTGTCTGCCTGCTAGTTGCATTCTCCGGCCTTGGTTTCACCTCCTTCTACCTGGCGGGAAAGTTGCAATGTTTTACGGATCAGGGTCGCGGGCGTAGCTGGCGTCTCTGTGCCATGGTGCTGCCTCTTTACAGTGCCATGATGATTGCATTATCCCGGACCTGTGACTACAAACACCACTGGCAAGGTCTGCCTGACAGCTCAGATGCATTATATCATTTTCCTGCATTTATAAAAAAAATTACTGTAGAACAAATCCTTTGTCTTCTGCTTGTGTCGACTAGAGAAGGATTGATGTTCATAAGTCATTTTCAATCAAAGCTGGCTCAAGGCACTTTTGTAATTATGATAGAGATGATTCATGAGACTTACATTAAAAACAGCTGTATTGCTATAATCACAACAAGCTTTAGGTTTATCATCACAGCTGACACACTTGGGAGAAGCTTAAAAGTAATGTACAGCAATGTACAGTAAGTTTTAAAATGGACAGCTTGCTTGTTTACCTAACAGATTCTAGCTTAAAGGGGTGATTTTTTTTAATTACTGTGTTATGAAAGGGTAAATTTCCTGAAAATTGCATCTGATGAAAGTAACATGTCATTCAGAAGCACAGGAAAAAATATGATTGAAAGTATAATCTTTTAATGTTTTTTAGACATATTTCAGTTTTCATACATTTTATAAATAACTTGGAGTAAAACATAGGATGGAGGGGCACAGTAGGAAGTGAATACATATGTAGGTGGGGTGTGCAATAGCATATGTGAAAATGTAATGATAGCTCTGTCATACGGTGTTAATTAGTTTTAGAGAGCCATATGCTCCTGGACAGCTGAAGAGCTCTGAAACAGGCCACTGTTTTAGAACTACAATATATTTACATGAAAAGCAAATCACGTACAGCAATGTAAAGCCAAGCAACTCATTTTATGAGTCCACATAGTGTGTAGTAACTCTGATTTTACTTGTCTCTCTCTTCAGCAAAGTGTAAGTAAGCCCATTAAACCTGAGGGGTCTCAATCTTCTCCCTCTGTAAACACAAGCTGGGACCTGCCATTAGCTAGGCTGCCATTCTTGATAGATACTAACTTTTTCAACACTCCTTTTGATTCTGGAGGTGTCCTCTGTCCTCCAAACAGGAAAAGGCTGGGCTTCCAATAACTGTCTCAGTGAAGCCACCCAGCTAATATATTGCATAAAGTCATGTTCCAATAAATTCAGTTGACTGGAATCAATGAAACATTCGCAGAACAAACAGATGCATTGTACAGCTGTTGAATGGTGGTAATCGATGTTACAATATTTTTCATTTCACACAGAAGGATGAAACAAAGGGAGATCCTTGAAAAAAGTACAATGCTGATATGGTGGAAGGCTCCAGTTGAGCTGCTTCAGCAACCAGCTGGCTGTGTCATTTTGATCTATATGCAGCAATATAGACTTAATTCTCAGCATGGCAGTGGGATATTCTATGATATATTATAGCTTAAAGGGGGCTAGGTATAATACAAACCTGTTCAGCATATGACAAAGTGACAGAGACAGCCTCTCCCAAGGCAAGCAAAGCCACTGCTCAGCAGAACAGATTCATACCTTTCAAAGTACTTCATCAAACTTCAAACTATAAGTACTACATAATATACATCAGTGCCTAATTAATGGTGTAATTCTATTTTTAGGTGTTATTTTGCCTCCTCCACACAGGCTAAAATTAGCTATAGATGCATTCCTAAAATATGTGTTTTTGTGCCTTCCAGACGCCTTTGTTGGAGGAGTGATCGGGTTGCTGTTTGCGTACATCTGCTACCGCCAGCACTACCCACCCTTTCTGCACATGGACTGCCACCTGCCTTATGCCAGCTTGGCTGCTGCCACACACACGCCCTCACATCCTCAGGATGACCCTCAGCCCACTGACAATGCCACCACCCTTCCCTTGGAAGGCTTGACTGAAGGGCCAGTATGACTAGTGGCCATCAATGAGACTCCCCCCAACACTCTCACCAAGCCACCAAGCCCACCTCCCCATTCCCAGTGACTGACTGAATCCTGTATACATTCCAGTGGACAGTAAATCACCTCACCCACTTCCATTCTCTTAGACCCCATCTTGGGTGACACCTGCATTTTTTCAGTTTATTTTTTATTTTGCGCAGCAGCCATTAAAGTCTATATTTAGATGTATTGTGCATGAGGAACCTAAGAATATGGGACATCACCACAGAGAGCAAATAGAAAAAACATGTTAAAGACTTGAGGAGATGTCTTACTAATGGCTGTGAAGGAAGATGAAAATTTTGCTGGTTTTAGCTGGAATCTTCCTGTTTAATGAGAGACGTTGTTGGCAGGCTGTTTTATCCTGGAGTATATTTATTGTTTGGCTTTAAAGGAATGGAACAGCTGCTTGAGGAGATCCCTAGAAATCCCATTAAATGTCACAGCAATCAAACCATGAAATCATCCCAGTGTTATTGTATATGAAACACTTAGAAACAAATAGCTGCTCATGCCATGAATGAAAAAACACATTGTGTGTTTCTTTTAAACCCTTGTATGTAAGCTGCATTTTCATAGGGTGCCGATATGTCAGCCTTAAACTTATGGACATACAGCAGTAGTGTATGTTCATACCTCAACAATTTCAGGTTGGTTGGCAACATAATGATAAACAGAGACTTAATAATCTCTTGGGGAAGCACAGATCCATGTCCAAAACAATATTTGTTATTTTTCTTTTTAAATTTTTCACTATTCTCTTGGGCTTGCAATTCCTCTTCCTCTCCCTGTCACCATTAAACTCTATTTTCACAAGTCTTGCATTTAACACATGCTCCCAGAGGTTGCAAAGGGACGTGGACCCTTAATGGGGGCAATCAGTAATGGGCAAGTTGGAATGGTGTGGCAGAAGTGTCTGGACAGGCATAATCTCCAATCTGATTCTGCATTAATCCTCATTAAGCACAGTCAGCCACTGCTGCTTATGAGGGCATTAGAACTATATGAGGTGTCCCACAATCTGCCCATGCATTGCAAATGTCTTTCAGCCTAATGTAGCCCCACAAATAGACAATCTAGCATTCAGCAGGCGACAGATTTTGGTATATTTATCATCCATTAAAGTTCCATTATTTCTCAATATAGAGACAGCACATTGAAATGAGCAAACACCATAGATGAGTAGTTTTTTCTGCCTGGATAGTATACACCTAGTTTTATGCTATTAACAAAAATCACAGACAACAAGATTACTGGTTTTGGTCAACAAAGCAATTTCTAGCCTTTTACAAATTTTGCTAGAGATGATGGGTTATTTTGTTGCCTTGGTTACTGTGTGTTTTTTTGTTTGTTTGTTTGTTTTGTTTTTTTGTCATTGCTGTGACATTAATGGGAAAATGAGATATTAGGTTAGCTCTAGCCCAAACAAGTGCTATATAGCAGGCAAAGATAATGTGCTTGCACTGAAAAGCAAAAGGGATTTCACAGTAGAAGGTTATTTTGTTATTTTATTATTTTGTCAGGATGTTAGTGAGTCCTGTTTTTATGTTCGTCTATCTCCACTAACCACATGTGTTTTGGTAGAAAACATCAGCTGTACCTTTGGCTGTTGTTTAACTTGATCCTGGGCACAGTTTGGCTAGTGGCACAAAAGGAGACAAGAAAAGTTTCTCTCAGATCAAATTACTTTATAAATCATTCATTTAGCGTAGTGGTTTGCGCATGCGCCTTACAAGCGAAAGTGATTCGATTCCAGGTGGGGACACAAGCCCTTCTCACCATGGAGGGTTGCGTCAGGAAGGGCATCCGACGTAAAACATCTGCCAAATTACCAATGCGGATTAATCCGCTGTGGCGACCCCTTGGTGAAGAATACAAGGGAGCAGCCGAAAGGTACATTTGAATCTGCAGCAACTATGCCTAATTCACAAATGCAACCCATTGG
>VUQH01038123.1:0-10098 GCA_015106775.1 Etroplus canarensis | reverse complement strand
GTGTGTGTGTGTGTGTGTGTGTGTGTGTGTGTGTGTGTGTGTGTGTGTGTGTGTGTGTGTGTGTGTGTGTGAGTAAGAGAGAGAGAGAGAGAGAGAGAGCGAGAGAGAGCACGTGAGACAGGGAGAGAGAGAATGCAGTGTTTCACAAGGCCGATCTCACAATGATGCAATACAACGTGAAACTTTACAAAGAATGAATGTTTCACCAGAAGTATGAAGGTGCTTGACACGGCACATCAGACTCTGCGATGAGACTTGAGACTATGAGAGTAAACTGTAACAACAAAGCCTTTCCCTGATTCCATAGAGTCATTCATCGCATGCCTGCAGATGTGTAACTGTGAGATTTTGGCACCATGAGGTAGAGGATTGTGGTATAGATGCATTATGTTCTACATGCCTGCATTTTCCTGACTGGTGGCAGTCTGATATTTGTACTGTGTTATTTAGTTTTCTCCTATTAGGTGGTACTGTATATTGGAGGAAAAACATTGTTCAGAAGTCTGAGTATTTCACTTCTTTCAATAGGGGATTTAGGTTCCCAAACTCTCCTTGGAAACATCAATGGCTTATTTCTATTTGGTGCTATAGATTCTGTTGTAGCAGTTGGTGTCCCATATTTCAAATGGTGGATGTGACATTCAGAAATGAAAATCAGTCATTTTCTACAGAGAATAAAAAAATATTATCATGCATATTTCATTATTTCAAAGCAGATGCTCTAGAGCAACCAGTGTGTATTTTTTCAGATGTTTCACCTTCTCAAGGACTGAAGGAATAAATTAACTGAAAAAATACAGAAGAATATTGAAATGATTGTCAGTTATCATGAATAGATGTCTGAAGAAAAAAAAAGAATCTTTGTTCATGGCATGCCAGTTCCATTTGTGAGAAGGCTGTTTTTATGAATAAGCATGTCAGGCCTTGAGAACTCTTTGAGCTGTGTTTTGCTATTTGTATACTTTATGTACAATAAAGGACTGCAGCTGTGTGAAATTTGTTCATAAAGATGTCAAAGGATCCTTATGTATCATGTGTGATTGTTGGGGTTTATGTTTGTTCTGATGATGGTAACTCTGAGCTGCTTCACCTGGAGTGAATACATCACAGGAAAGCAAATCAAAGTCTGAGGGTATTTGTATTTAATAAAACAAAACAAAAAACTGTATCTAGCAGCTATTATTATGCTGTTCCTTATAATATGCAAAATAAAACAATCTGCAGTAGCAGACATTTGAATTAACTATACCCTAAGTTTAGTTCAATCACTTTACACTTGAGCGGACTTGCCATCAGATTGCACAGTGCTACTGAGGAAACAGAGTGTGTGTGCGTGAATGTAACTCTGTTGTAAGTGTGTGTTGTGCTTTATTGCACCAGCTGTGTAGCTCTCTTACTTAGGGAGTTTCCAATAAAAACTTGTCTATGCTTAAGACTGCCTGGTGCTTTTCGTATCGACACTGGGTTGCTGTCAGAGACAGTTCAAAATTCTTTAGCCATGCTAGTGATGACAGTGTTAATATATTGGTCAATCGGTTCAACACTTATAGTCATATGAAAAAGAAGTACACGCCATGATGGACTAGCTTGTAGAAAGTCCTTTAGTAGCATAACTTGAAGTAATCATTTTCTATATAACTTCATCAGTCTCTCAAATTGTTGTGGAAGAATCTTGGCCCACTCTTTTTTACAATGTTGCTTCAGTTCATTGAGGTTTGTCAGCATTCATTTATGCACAGCTCTCTGAAGGTCCCCCGACAGCATTTGAATTTGGTTGAGGTCTGGACTTTGGTTGGGTCATTGCAACACCATTATTCTCATTTTCAGTCTTTCTGTTGCAGATTTGCTACTGTGCTTGGGATTTTAGCCTTGTTGCTTGACCCACTTTCCACCAAGTTTAAGCTGTCAGACATATGGCCTTACATTTAACTCTAGTATATGTTGGTATACAAAAGAGATTATGGTCGACTTAGCGACTAGAAGGTGCCCAGGGGGTTGTGGCTTTCAAATAAGCCCAAATCATAAGCCCTCCACCACCATGTTTGACACTTGTTATGCTGTATTTGGTTTTCACCAAATGTAGTGCTGTGCATTATAGCCAAAAATGTCCACTGTGGTCTTGTCTGTATAATGACATTGTTCCAGAAGTCTTGCGGTTTGTTCAGATACAACTTTGCAAACCCAAGCTGGGCAGCTATATTCTTTTTAGAGAGAAGAAGAGGGTTTCTGATGGCAACGCTTCTGGTTGTTTGGTCTTTTTCTAATTTTACTGTGATGAATTTTAACATTTAACATTCTAACTGAGGCCTTTATGGTCTGAGATGTAGCTCTCGGGTCTCTCTGACCTTGGGATGAAATTGCCAGGATGTCCACTCCTGGGAAGATTGTGACATTGTGTTAACACACACCTGAATGCTCCAAACCAGTAATTCACCAAACTTCGGCATTTTTAGAGGTCATCATTCCTTCTGATCAAGTGCATTTGATTAGTAGCACTTTAGTTTCTCACAGGACTGCATAGAATCCTGTGAAAATTTTATTTTACCTAACTGTAGGTTCATACGGAAATATTTCTGGAATTTTTGGATGGATTAGAAAACAGCATGACATGATCATGCAGATGTTGCTGATAGACTGCCTGGAGTAGCCTAACTATAACTGCCTCTGCTACCTTAGCTTTCATAAGAATGCCCTCTCCCCACTAATGTGAATCGCAGTGGTTGGGTTTACTGCCTAAGAACCTCAAACCAATAGTATACACTAATAAACTATGTTATAATACTCCAGAGTTTTACTAAATTGTAATTGAAATTTTCCTTATTTTTCTGAATTCACAAGCAATCTCAAATCCCAAAAGAGACTTGAAAACTAGAATTCATGAGTAGCAACAATAACCCCATCTTGAACCCTAACCCCATTGAAACAAAGGGAGATACTGGTGTCTTTGTGTAATATATATGATACTGTTACAGACTGTCTGCTGTATATTGCACTGTTCATCCAGGGTTACTTGAACCGATATAGCTTCAGGATTTAAGAAGATGCATCTAAAATTCAGGCTGGCTTTGTAGTGCCTTCAGTAAGAGACAAAAATGCCTGTTTCTTCCAATATTTCTAATGTAAACCAAAAGAAAACTGTATTCAATTTGTTACAAAATTATGCTTTCAAGTCAAAAGAAGCTATTTTAGGATTTTAATCTCCTGAAACCTGAGCTCATTTTTAGGATTTATGGAATAAAACAGATCTATACAGAATGAAGTATATGAGATGCTGAGAACCAAATGTAATATAAATATGTGAGGACACTGTCAGGTTTTGCAGTGTGGACTCAAAGAGCAGTGGCGTAAGGTTTTGAAGTTTTAATGTAAACAAGATTGTAGAAGGTTGGAATCTGATGTTGGGAGGCCAAGCTGGTTCAACTGAAAGATCTCCTGGGCGTTCCTGAGGCAGGCTTATCCAAGGGGAGCAAGAGTGGGTCAGGCAGGGTCTATGATGGGTGATCCTAAGATGAACAGAGACAAGAGCACTAGAGCAAAAGCACTAGACAAAGTTTCCATGAAATAAGGCTTAACTAGCCTGGCTTATGGCATAACGTATAGCTAAGCTCCAGTGGCAGAAACTGTAGGGCTTAAATGCCATAGTAATGATCAACGAGCAACGTGCAACAGAAGAGCAGCCTTCACTCCGCCCAGACACACCCACACCTGGAACTAGAGCACAACATGATTAAGACTGAACCCCCACACAAAAAAAGAGAGTGAGAGAGAGAAGAGGATAAAGAAAGAAAAGAGGCAGATCCAGACCCGGAGGGCAGGGGATCATAACAGACACAGGGTGTGAGGAGGTTACGAGATATTGTTCATTCAGAAAAATAAAGCAGTGTGAATGTTAATGAAAAGTTTTCTTTCATCTTCTCTGATTTTCCGAGATCCTTATCTCATAGTCTTCTAATATAGTCATGTTAATGTCGAGCTGATAGAAAGATCCATAAACATTAAATACAAGATGAGAAAAATAAACTAATTACAGTACTCCCAATACACTGCTTTCAAAACTGCAAATGATATAGTGTGAAAATACATTCAAGTTATTTAAAGAGCTAAAAAAAAATCAAATCCCTAGATATTTGCATGAGAGCTTTTAACCCTTGTGGCAGTGTTACTCATGAATATAATTCCTCCTGAATATTAAGATAAAGACATTACAGATCAATGAGCTAGTTGCTCCCAGACATGTTCCATCATTGCACTGATGAGCCATTGCAATGTGTCCTTTTTTTCAAAGCATATTAAAATGTGATGGCATTTGCAAAAAGCAAATGGCCTCAAGGTTGGTTAGGGTAATAAAAGGATAAAAATATATAGACTCTGTCAAAACTTTTAAGTGCAGTGTGATGTCTGATAATTATCCATCCAATCAAACCCAGCAAAGCTTATGGAGAAAACCTCTTTGCTTTCCTATCGAGCCTGAAAATTCTATGCTTCACCCCACACCTCAGGCAGGTATAAGGGTATGAAATACACTCTATTTGGCAATAAAATTCATAAGCTGAAAGTGATCTGATTTTACAGTTGTTTGTTTGGATTTGACAGTGCACTGTTAAATAAGCACATTTCCAAGGAGTTGGTACATGCAGTGGATGTTGTAGTTTCAAGGCACATCGAGCACACACAAAAATGAAAACCACCCCCACACACAATACCAATTACAGAGAGACCTACTGTTGCAACTGTCTTATGGAAACTTTAGTAGAAACACTGTGCTGTGAGATTATGAGTTTCACTGAAGTAATACTGAGTATTGCATGAGACTAATATTTGATACAGCAGCAAAAAGCTTTCTGTAACACATTTGTTTACCTCAGAAATAGAAGAGATTATTTCTTTTCAGATTATGATTGATTAGAGTGCTCAATTACAGGCAAATGTCATCCCTCAAAATACCCATATTGTTTTCCTGTCAAGGGCAGCTTCCTACTTCTGGATGAGCTGTGCCATTATGGCAGTCAGATCAACCTAGATCTAATGCATCAACAGTCAGCTGGCATCTAATATCACTTAACATTGCGATACCCTTCAGGAGGCTGCACACACAAATGCTCAGTGTTTTCAAAGGGGTTTTAAATGGAGCTTTCATGAAGCTATTTACATTGTCTGGAAAAAGGAAATTATCGGGAAATCTATTTACATGGTAATTAGTTATAGTAGCTGACATCAGAGCTGCTTTCTCTATTAGAAAAAATAATGAGACCCTATCAGGAAATACATACCCTCTACCCTATGTACATTTTTCAATAGCGCATACAAAAAACACAACTAGATTAAAAAGGATAATAATCAATACAAAGGCATTATCATTCTGATAGTGTAGAGCAGTAACATTAATAGTGACATTTATCAGATATCCACTTTCAAATCAAATCCCTCCCTTTAGAGCAATGAGTCAGTTGCAGAGTTCCAGAAAGGCGACACCAGTCAGTTCTAATAAATTCCATTCACTGTGTGAAAACTACAGTTCAGTGTAACATTGCAACAGCAGTGTAAATTACTTCCTGTAGGGAAATAGCATGAAACAGCACCTGTGGGACTAAGAGTTTCGAGGATGCAAGTGTCCCTCCAAAGTCACAGTTTAATACACGAAGAGACAAACAGGCAAAGCTTTGCAACTTAGTGTGGACTAAGAAAATGTTTTTAGCAGACAGAATGCTTGACTGAAACAGAATGACTGATCTAATGGCACTGACCATTTTATTGGTCACAGCCATTTGTCTCTCCTATTAGTTAATACACTGATGTTGTGCAGGTAAGAGAGCTATTCCAACAATTTTAAAACTATATGTCCATAAAGTCACAGGACTCAAAACAAACATGTAACATGATCTTTGGATTTATGGTTTAAGATCCAAAAAATGACTATATAAGGGCCCATAAACAATCAACTATACAGCATAGTGCTCTAAAAACACCCTACAGTGTAATGAGTCATGTATGAATGAAAAAAGTGTATAATTATTTATTTGTATATAGTATCTAATTGATGGATAACTAATTGTATCTTACATAGAAGACTTTGAGGAACACTACTCAACCTGTGAAGTTGAGTAGTGAGTCTACTGACTCAACTAATCTTGAAGATTTTGATTTTTTTCAGCATTTTTCCAAGGCTGTCAGAACACTAATGGAACAACTCTTAAAAGAAAATGGGGTGATCTTGTTCACCCTCTCACTCAGTCTATATCTGTTTATATCTGTAATGGCTGAGGAATTTTGAAGGTTTTTTCTGTAGTGCTTTGTTACAGGTAGACTAAGTTTCCAAAGTCAAACTTTATACACTCACAGATCACTTCATTAGTTATGCCTTGCTAATGCAGACTTGGACTCTTTTTGTCTTCAGAACTGCCCTGATTTTTCATGGTGGAGATTCAACAATCTGCTGAAAAAAGTCTTCAGTGACTTTGGGGAAATTACACAGGAATCATACAATAAAGATACAGTAGACACTGAGACAATGACTGAAGGAAAGGAGGGAATTTTTTTTTTCATGCCCTGTGGGCAGTCTTTCTGTCTGTCAAGCTCGGGTCCTCTACCAGAGGAGCTTGAGGGTTCTGCACAGCATCTTAGCTGTTCCTAGGACTGCACTCTACTGGACAGAGATCTCAGATGTCATGCCAGGAATCTGCTGGAGCTACTCTCCCGGTTTGGGGGTCACTGCCCTGAGTATTCCAGTTTCCATGGAGACCACTGTTGCCTTCACTTTCAACATCTTTTCTAGCTCTTCTCTCAACATTTGATATTTCTTGAGCTTTTCGTGTTCCTTCTTCCTGATGTTACCATCACTTGGACTGCTAAATCTATCACTAGAGCCTTCTTCTTTTGTTTGTCCACAACTACTATGTCCGATTGGTTAGCCATCACCAGTTTGTCTGCCTGTATCTGGCAGTCCCACGGGATCTTTGCTTGGTTATTCTCAACTCCCTTTGGAGGTGTATCCCATTTTGACCTTGGGACTTCCAGGCCATGTCATAATTTCACAGTTTCTTTTATTAGGGACTCAAACGCAGGTACACAACAAAGTGAGTTGACGAAGGCTTTAATTAGCAACACAGAGAAAAACCTATTGACTACCACTGAGGTTGCTCATATTAATGCAATGACAAGAGCAAGACACAACTAAGCTTGGCAAAATATAAACATCAGGCAACAACACAAAGGCTAGTGGCAACAGTTGCTAACAAAGGCTCCAACAAAACAAACACTGCCGACTAGAAAAGGGAAACAAAAGGTGAGTGGCTGAAGAGTCTCTAGGGTATCTCTGCACAGCCTGCACCTGGGGTCTTGCCTGGTGTGGCAGACCCCAGCCTCTATCTATCTGGCTGGAAAAGCTGGATTTTTCAATATCAATCACTTCTTCTATCTGCCGGTGGTACAGCCCCTGCATGGGCCTGTCCTTCCATAATGGTTCCTGTTCTTGCTCCTCTTCTAGCCTGGGTTTTTGCAGCCTAAGGTATTCACTAATCCCCTGATCAGTCGTGGCCATCTTTCTGACATATTCATGGATCTTTGTTGTTTCATCCTGGATAGTGGTTCTGACACTCACTAGTCCTCGGCCTCCTTCCTTCCGTCTCAGGGTGCTGGATTTTGGGTGAAACCCTCCATATAAGGAGCTTTCTTGTCTTGATGTCAGTGGCTTCTAGCTCCTCCTTTGGCCAACTTATTATCCCAGCAGGGTATCTAATGACTGGCAGGGCAGGTGCTGATTGCCCGGATCTTGTTCTTCCCATTCAGCTGACTCCTCTGGACTTGCCTTACTCTCTGTAAGTATTTGTCGATTACAGCTTCCTTAGTAACCTCTTACCATTTGCCTGTGGAATTCCAAGGTACTTGTGGCTATCTTCAGTGTCTGCTACGTTGCCTTCTGGTAGTGCAATCCCTCACACACACACACACACACACACACACATACATAAGCACAAGACATGAGACATGAATGATAAATGGCTACCAAAATAAAACCGGAAAAGAGAAACAATCGTATCTGAGAACACAGACACAAAACTGAAATTAACAGAAGGATAAGAACAAAGGAGGATGACACTGAGGAGACAGACAGAATTATAGTCAACATAAATCAAGGCTAGAACTAAAATGAAACAAGAACTGAGGCTAGAATATTAACTGAGTTACAATAAACAGTACTAAAAACAAAGAAACTCTGAAATCATCATCAAAATCATACAAAACTTTAACACAAATCCCTAGGACCATGACACATATTTAGAGGAGGAAGGACAAGATTTTTGTTAAGTTTTCTTATTTCCAATTGCAACATCCACATATTTTATTATAGCAAAAAACATAAATAATGAATCCACTTTTCTCCTCTCTTTTTACTTAATATAGTTTTTTTGCTACAGTTGTAAATGATTAATGGATCTGGATTCTAAAGCAAGTGCCACATAAAGGAGTCATTCGATTGTCTCATAATTAATGGATCGACCAACGAATGTAACACTTATTTGTGAAAGTTTCATTTGTAGAGCTGTAAGTGACTTTGGAAAAAAGTAAGAAAGATATGCTGCTGAGCTTCAGAATACTTTCTTGAAGTCAGACTTAATTGAAATGAAAACTTATTGAGAAATCAATATGCTATGTGCATGTTTAGTTTATTCAAAGCACATTAAAGGGGCATTTTTTGTGTTTATTGGTCTGAGTTCATCACAGGTTGTCCTCTGCAATATAAAACAATATTCTAAATTAGAAAGAAAGCTTCCTGTGTTAGGTAGCATCCACAATAATCCTCCAACTCTGCATGAATCACAACCAAAATGGAAACTGACATTCATAATAGATCAATAGCAATGAGCAGACAGCTGTAGATGTACTTTTCATTCTCCTGTAAATTCCTCAGGGCGCTGTGCTATATTGCAGAACTCAGCGTGTCATGTCTGCCTCATTAATACACAAACCACAATTCTGTCAAAGTGCAACAGTCAATATAAACCTGAGGGAAGGGTTAGGGGAACTGGTGGAAAAGTGGATAGCAAGCTCACTGTCTCCTTTCTTAAATGCTAACTGCTGATTGTACTCTTGTTTGACTCAGAATGAAAAATTGATCCACATCAGTTTGAAATACAACACAGGCAAGTGTTAGCAGAGTTTAACTCATAAGAACCTGGACCCATTTTTCCTTAGGGACTTCATAAGTTCATCAGTCTAGCATAAAGCTTTGTAAGGAAGATTGTGAAAAATTTAAAGTGTTTGTTACATGCGTGTCACCATAGGTTCTTTTGGGGTAAATTTAATTGCATGTGAGAATAACATCTTTCTATTTTTTACATGGGAATTTTGTCAATTAGTTAGGAGAAGGGTTTTTGAGAAAAAGTCTGAAATAAAAGCAAAATAAGATATTAAGTAAAATACCATGGTGTGACATTAAATAGGCCTGAACTACAAAAGCAGCTCTGTGACTTTAAGATACTATGTTAAAACTCCCTATTAAAATTATAATTATTACCATCTCAGCTTTCCCTTTAGACAAAAAAAACATAATAATTATGTAGTTATTTAGTTGTATTTTTTTCACATTGCTTCTGCACACTTTCTTTACTCCCACTGTGAAGGTACAGAGGGTACAGGTAAAAGTACAGACATTTTTTTACTCAAGTAGAAGTACAGATCTTCTTCTTCTTCATCTTCTTCTTCTTCTTTGGGCTGCTCCTGTTCATTCCCTCCATCTCACCCTATCCCTTGCATCCTCTTCCCTCACACCAACCCTCTGCATGTCCTCCTTCACTACATACATGAATCTTCTCTGTTGTCCTCCTCTTCTCCTCCTGACTGGCAGCTCCATCTTCAACATCCTTTGTCCAATATATCCACTGTCCCTCCGCTGCACTTGTCCAAATCATCTCAGCCATGCCTCTCTGACTTTGTCTCCAAACTTCTCAACTTGCGCTGTCCCTCTGATGTGCTCATTTTTTATGCTGTCCATCCTGGTCACTCCCAGCGAAAATCTCAACATCTTCAATTCTGTCACCTCCAGCTCTGCTTCCTGTCTTTGGAACTAAAATGAACTCCAGACTGACTGGGAGACCTCAG
>VUQH01038122.1:0-17406 GCA_015106775.1 Etroplus canarensis | reverse complement strand
CGCAGGAGCACTTTCAGCAAATCGGCCTGGTCAGTAAGGAGCGCGAGTGCGTGGAACTCAGTACCTCAGGAGGTTAAAATGCTTACAACATACAAGGCCTTTACAAAAAAATTGAAAATGTGGCTTATCAACATCTACAGCTGTCAACATTGAAAGATAAGCATGTTGTGATGTTTTGATGCTGTGATCAAATGTTACGTTGTGATATGTTGTGATGTTGTATTCTTCTTAATTGTAATGTAGGTGTTTGTATATGTATTTTGTTGTTTGTTTATTTTTATTTCTTCTTTTGTAGATGTATTTTATTGCCCTTTTACATCATGGCCAGGGGACTACAGATGAAAACTAGCCTTTTGGCTAATTCTGGCTTTTTTAACCATGTATAACCATGTGTTTTATGAAATTGCACTGTCCCCCTTTAAATAAACTAATTGAAAAAAACAAAACAAAACATTTTTCTAAATTAGGCCAACTGTGTCAGTAGGTTAATTAGGGATCATTACTATCGCTATTATTATTTTATTAAATGAATCTAATTTTTAAGGCCAAAATGGCTCCACAGCACCATGTCCAAATCTGCTGCCATGACACTTATTTTAATTACATGTATGACATTTGGTACACACATGTATCACCCCAAGATGCACAAAAAATCAATGACACCCAAACACAACAGGAAACGCTCCATCTAGAATTTAAGAGGCAAATCTTGACATTTTCAGGTATTTTGCTTTATTGAACTCCTCCTTAGGACTTTGTCAGACCAACTTTATCTTTGGTCGATATCAAATACACACCTTAATGATGCCAAATTGTGAAACTTTGGAGTTTTTGTCAAAGAGTGTGCCTGTTGTGAAATGGCAAATTTAGACGATTTGCATTTAAAAATGGTGTAATTCACACATACAATGTCGAATCAGGCCCAAACTTCTCACGTGTAATAAAAATCCAGCCTTGAGCATGTCTGCATGGGAATATTCAACCATAGTCATAGCACCACCTGGTAGTAACAGGAAATATCATGTTTTACACTTTGATGTCCTGCTCCAAGCTGGTTAACCACAGTGACCCGAATTTTGGTCAAGAAAGCCTTAAAGAGTTGCTTTTAGGGAAAAATGTGTCTTTTCATCAGATGGTGTGACCAGCAACCAGGCTTGATAGCAGCACAGGGTAACGTGCAGCAGGGTGCAAGGGCCCATTTATCACTGCTTGCAGCTTTAATTATGCATTTTATTCTCATCATAGAGGGTTGCGTCAGGAAGGGCATCCAACATAAAATCTCTGCCAAGTTACCAAGGCAGATTAATCTGCTGTGGCAACCCCTTGGAGAGAATAAAGGGAGCAGCCAAAGGTACATTACTCTTATGTGTGTGGAGTATCTTCATGAAGCTCAACACACAACAGAGAAGACTATATAAGAAAAACAGTGACTAAAGGACATGTCCAAATCTGCTGCCATGACACTTATTTTAATTACACAGAGGTGTGCAGGTTACCAGTATCACAGGCGCTAATGCACCCCCATACCATCAGAGATCACCAGCAGTCAGTATTGGTTTTCACTGGTGTGCCTCATGCACAGAGATGTCTCCAGATTCTTTTGATGATAATGTATACTATAAATGATGGAATATTTAAACTCTTTGCAATTTTATGTTGAGGAACATTATTCTGAAATTGCCCCACAGTCTCTCACAGATTGCTGAACCTCTGCCCATCTTTACTTCTGAGAGACTCTGCTTCTCTAAGGTGCACCTTTATACACAATCACATTGTTGCCACATGTTCCTCCAGCTGTTTCTCTTTAGTACCTCTTACTTCTCCCTCTTTTGTTGCCCTGTTCCAACTGTTTCCAACTTTTTGAGACGTGTTGCTGCCATCAAATCCAAGATGAGCTTGTATTTTTTATGAAAAAGTAAAATGTCTCAGTTTTTAACATTTAATATGTTTTCTGTGTTGTTTTGTGAACATGTCACTGCGGTATGAAAACTTTTGCAGATCAATGCATTGATTACTTCTGATAAGCTCTGCTCAGATGTGTCTGACTCAAGAAACCGGAAATAGAAAAGGCTCGTTGTAAAAATAAAAGCGTAACAAAATATTATATAAAAATATTTTGAACCAGGAAGCGTTTTCTGCACAGTAATAACAGCAAGCGTGATTATTTAAACTTTATTCTAGCATAATTTCTTACCTCGCATCTTATTCTTGGTAGTTTGCTAGTGATTTTATTATGAAATGATAAACGGAAATGCTTTGGTTTCGTGCGTCACTTGCTCCATTTTGTTTGGGCTCGAGGAGGAAGTGTGCGTCTGCGCAGGCTCAGCTCGGTGAGGGTTTGTTTGTTGTGTAGCGGCAGCGGGGCTCCGTTAGTGTGTCCGGTTCGCTCAGCATGAAGCACACGGCAGCGGCCTCACCGCTGATGCTGATGAAAAAGAGAAGCCATTCGTGTTTGATAGCTTCCAGCATGGCTTCTGTGGTTCTGCTCATGATGCTGCTGTACGGCACCATGAGCAGCCAGCAGCCAGGCGGCTCCAGCCTCAGACGCGACTACCAGCTGCTGGGCAGACCCCTGTACAAACTGGACCTGAGCTGGCCCAAGAACCCGGAACTGTTCACCGGAGAGGTGTTTGGAGTGGCGGTCAACCAGTATGCTGGTGTGGTGTATGTAGCTCAGAGAGGTAAACACACTCCTACTTTAGGAACAGAGGAAAAGTTTCTGCATCGAAATATACTTCAAGTACACAAAGACTGCAGAACGAGTGTTTTCAGAAATGTTCATCATATTATTGTTGATTTATTAATGTGACACTTAAATGAGATGATGTTAGCTTTGTCTTGGAACACATGGAAAATATGAGTATAACAGTGTAATCATTACGAATCAAAGCAGGTTTGTTTTAGCTGAGGTTTCTCCCCCTCCAGCATGACTTAGCTACATTTGCAGTTTTTCTTGCCTACATGGATGTGTTGAAGGAGGACATGCAGAGGGTGGGTGTGAGGGAAGAGGATGCAGGGATAAGGTGAGATGGAGGCAGATGATCCGTTGTGATGACCCCTAACAGGAGCAGCCGAAAGAAGAAGATATATATGTGTATTATTTTTTATTCTTGTGTATGTTGCAGGGACGCAACAACTGAATTCTCTAAACAGTAGATGATAAATGGACTGGTACTTATAACACTTTTCTACTCTAACTGAGCTCTCAAAGTGCTTTTTACTACAAGCCTCATTCACACACGCATTCATACAGTGCTTTATTGTATGCTTTTAAGCACATTTTAATTAGCATATACACATTCACACTCCAATGGATGCATCAGGAGCAATTTGGGGTTCAGTATCTTGCCCAAGGACACTTTGGCAAGAAGCCAGGGATTGAACTGCCAAGACGCTCCGCTTTACCGAGCCACAGCTGCGCAACTATGTGCATATGCCCTCACACATACCGTATATACATGTCATTATGTAACAGAATGTGAGGATGAAAAAAATTGGGTCCTGGAGTCTAAGGTTAAATTGAAAATGTGTCCTAGTTTTGTGTAAACCTGGAAATAATCACGAACAGAAGAAATTCTGATATTTCAAGTGGAAAATAAATTTTTCTACACTTTCACAACAGATCACACATCTAGGTACATGCCAAATTTGAAGGATAACACGTGTTCTCAGTGTACAGTCACAGTCAATAAAATGAACTAAGCCTGTTTTTTCCTTCAGTAGACAGATTTTTAACACGTCCTTGTTGAGAGTGTAGCTCAGAACTTAAACTGAAGCAGGTTAGTGACAGCAAACATGTTAACGCCTTTGTACAAAGGTCAGACCCTCCTGAGTTGTTTACTTCCATTAAAGCTGTGTGCAGATGACACTCAGGCGGATTTGATCTACTCATCAGAGGCCTGTTAAACTAAATCAACCTTCAGTCAGATTGTTAGGAAAAAGTCAGGGCTGGACCTAAGGGGAGCAGTGCATGAAGCTCCAAAATACTGTAGGACCAAGCTATGTTAACTGAGAGATGGAAAAGAAGCTTCATAACAGATGCAGAACTTACTAAAAAAGAATACTAGACTAATAGTAGAAGTAGAAGGCTTGGTGGTGCTGGGATGATGAGATCAGTTTTTGTGATTTTAGATACTAGCTGTGTTCTCATTTCGGCTCCGACCATTTCTCACATTCGTTTGCTTTAACACTCATTATATGAAATATACTTTTGGTTGCTTGCTTGTGGTCTCCCCAAGAGGTCACCACAGCGGATTAATCTGCATTTGTAATTTGGTAGAGGTTTTATGTTTGGTGTGAGGGAAGAGGATGCAGGGGATAGGATGAGATGGAGGCAGATGATCTGCTGTGGCGACCCCTAACGGGAACAGCCAAAAGAAGAAGAAGACCTTTCCTGATGCAACCCTCCATGATGAGATATACTGAGTAAAATTCTAACTTTACATTTCGAAGCATAAATGCTTCTCTCTTCATGTTTAATGTAGTATTAAAATGGCAGGAGTTCTGTTTGTCCATAATATTCAAGTTCCTTTCCTTTCAAGTCACTTCGCCCTTTAAGTGTGATCTAAGAGGAAATGATGTCATTTAAGAGTTTAAAGAGGACTAGTTTATATTGTCATGAGTTTGGATTTTATTTTAAAACTTATTTTGATAATTTTTATTCCAAAAGTGAGCATGTCCACTCATTGAGAAAACTTGGGGAAAACATTTTTATGAAATATATTTGCATAAAATGTTATATGGTTTTCATGTTGACTGCATAAAGAATTTTGGATCAAAATTTGTGTTGCCTGTTGCCCTGTGATGGAATGAAACAAACCAGCTCTGATAAGTGAATTCACCTGTTTATAGAAAGTTAAAGAACATTCAATTCTTAAACATAGCAATTAGCTAGGGGAAATATTATTAAATGAATGTCACTTTTGAAATCCTCTCAAGTTCCAGAGCTCTTCTCCATTGTAAGTGTCTGTCTGAGGTTCACTTCTGTTTTATTTTCAGTTTCTGTCACTCTCCCTATTGTTTCTGTTCCTCTGCTTGTTCTACTGTCTGCTTTATCAGCTAGGTGAGAAGGTTAGCAATAGCTACTGGGAGAAACAAAAGCAAAATCCTCTTCCGGCTTTGGATACACAAGAGAGTCTCCATTTTCTAGGGAGATTTTGTACCCAGTGACAGACAGAATTGGATAGTAAAAGAGGTTTGAAGGAAACTTAACTTAAAAGCAAGTTGTGTCATTTTCTAAAACCATTACATTGCACAGTCAATTTCTACTTCATCGCGAGAAGTTAAAACAGAAAACTTTTCTCTTGCCACTTTAACGCTTTTGTAGATGCTGCTTTTGTGTGTGTTAAAGCTTTAAAGTCAACTTGAATGAACCAAAATGAGTTGAAAAAATGATCACAATCATTACATGGTTGTCTAGGAACCTCTCTTAGTATTTTCACAGCCCTTTTCTATAGATCAGTTAGGAGTCACTGCCTGTTTCTTTGTTAAATTTTGCCTGTCAGCTACATGTGGCGCTTGTGCCACGTATAGGTAATGCAGTCCTGTATCTGTTTCCTTTAGGCGACAATGTGCCCAAAGTGCTGGTGTTCACCACAGATGGAGACTTCCTCATGTCCTGGAACGCAACCACTCTGGAGATGCCTCATGGGATATTTTTAGCAGATGCAGCTTCAATAAACCCCACTGTGTGGATCACAGATGTGGGCAACGGTCCATATGGTCACTGCATCAAACAGTACTCACCGTCAGGGAAGCTGCTACAGGTGAATGCATCTAATGTTTGATTTGGTGCAAAGAATAGTTGGTTCTGAAGTATCTGGTGAGATGTAGGATTAGAAAATGTATGTAAATTGTTGATTTTAATTTTTTTGTATCAGGTGCTTGGCACACCAGGGAAAGCAGGTTCTGGGTTGGACCCCTTGCAGTTTGATCAGCCAGCTGAGATCTTTGTCCATGATTCTGGGGAAATTTATATCGTGGATGGTGATGGTGGGATGAACAACCGCCTCATTAAGCTGTCCAAAGAGCTTCAGGTGATGTGGATGCATGGAGAGAAAGGACAAGGCCTAGCTCAGTTCTATATCCCCCACAGTGTGACCGTAGACAGCGCCCAGAGGGTGTGGGTGGCTGACAGAGGAAACAAGAGGATCCAGGTCTTTAACTCCATTACCGGGGACTGGCTGGGCACCTGGGGGAGCTGCTTCACTGAGGACGCACCCTATTCCGTCCGCCTCACCCCAGACAAGAAATACTTTGTTGTTGTGCAGCTCAACACCAACCAGATTTCACTGCTGGATGCACCACCTATTGGTGTGATTGGCCAGTGCAGAGTGGTCAGTATGATACAGTTGGCAGATGACGTGAAGCCCCACCTGGTAGACCTAGACCTGAAGACTGGGGCTCTGTACGTAGCTGAGATTGGAGCTCAACAAGCCCAGAAGTTCACGCCCTTTAGTCTGGGTGGAAATTTTCTGTAGAGCCAAATTTGGCTTTCGGTGACGAATTGAAACAGCATGATTGATCAGAAACTGTGCCACCATAAACATTACTACTTAAAAAAATGTTCCAAAATGTTCACAAAGAGGTTGTTTGTCCTTTTTAGTTAACTGACCTAAAACCTAATCTTAAAGGGGACCTATCATACTCTTTTTCAACTCTAGTGTTTCTAGGACTCTGCTATAGAAGCTACACATTATTCACAGTTAATCCTCCAATGCTTGATTTATGGTACTGCGTTTGTGTCTGGTTAGGTCGGTATTTGCCTATGCAGAAGCAATGCAGAGGGAAATGCAACAGATGCATGTAGGTCGATGTGGATAATGCATAGGTCAATAGCTGATTGGTTGAAAAGCAGTCCGGGATAGAAAAAGGAGCAAAACTTTAAAGATGAAAAAAATAGCATGAAAATCAGAGGTAGTGGCTGCAGTGGGCACTACTCATTGTTCTTAACACTTAGTTTCATTTCAGCTCTTTGTAGCTTATAACTTCAGTTTTCTTTGTGGCTGGCTAAAGTGCCAACAACAGTAAGCAAGAGCAGCCCACAGACTTGTGACACTGCCCCCTGTAACCAGGGGTGACAGTTACAACATGGAGATGATGGTCTACAAAGCTGCGTGTGACCAAAACAGTACCATAAATCAGTCACGATGTGATCCCGACTTCTTAACCTGTGCAATCAGACTATGTAATTTTTAAAAAATTGGTCTCCCAAGTCTTGGCAATCTAGAATCACAGAAAATAATAATTCTGGCACACATCAAAATCTATTCATGTTTTTTTTAAAAAAAAGTCTCTTTAGCTTTTCTCCAAAATACAGGGTTACCAATTATGATGGCACAGACCTCAGAGGCTTTAAAGCTGAAAAGTAGCATAATTTCACAACTGAATCCAATCAGGAATATGAGAGTGAACAGCATGAACATCCACAGCAACAATTATTGCAGCAGGATGTCTCCTTTCAGTACATATTACCTGGATTATCTTCCTAAAGTGCAAAATAAGGGGCATTTAAGCTTACAAACACAAGGTCTATAAATATTTTATCACCAAGAAGACTGTAGTTTGACAGTATGGGTTTTCTTTGACTGCAGCTGAAGAGCATGCATGAAGAATGACAGATGATAATATAAAAAAATCTGACATTGATGGACAATTTAAAAAATGAAGGAAAAAGACTTTTCAACAAGGCTGCACTTTGTGCTCAGAGAAAATAATTTTACGTATGTTCACTTTATTATTTGAAACTTTGATCACATTAAATATGAACAACAAACACTGTAGCATTATAGGTATGTGTGACAGAAAATTAGGAAAAGCAGAATAGGTCCCCTGTAACCGAGTATGGTTGTCAGAGTCCTGTATTACCAAAACATAGTAAGTAATTTTAGAACTCCTCTTTTTAAAACATAATCATAACACCACTACTATCAAATGAGACTGCATAGAATAGTCGCTTTAAAGTCGCTGTAGGTAAACTTTACATTTTTGAGTCAGGGTTTCTTCCAGCTGAGCATAAAACTTTCATAATATTCAGTGAAATTCAACATTGAAACATCTGTAAATATTTCTGAAAATTCAAATTTCAGTAAGTAGTTTTAATCACTTTTGCTTTTGCAAAATAACATGGAGATGCAAGAAAAGCAGGTTTCTTCACACTAGAGGGTATCATGGTGTTTGCTGTTAGTGTATTATTACCAATCAATCATCACCATAAATGATTTCATGGTTGAAAGTTTGATCTTTTAAAACATTTTCTCCTGTTTCGTGCAGTCATGTGCCATTTGTTTTTTGCACTGTTTGAACAGATCAGAGTCTCTCTGATGGAGAATGCTTTTCCTTCTTTACTGCAGACACTTTAACTTGTTTTTGGTTTTTGCTGGTTTGGACTTTTAGTACAGTGCAGTCATTTGCATGACATATACATCTGTACACGAGCTAAACCTGAACTGTTTTGCACACTGTGTATTAGATAAATATGACAGATTCTTAAAGCATCTGTCTGATGATAATGTGAATAAATCTGATTAATTTATTCTTGATGAAAAATTGTTTTGATTCAGCAGTTAAAATATTACTGTCTTGCACTACACACTGATCAGCATTAGTTATCTGGTTTCAGTGAGTGGGTCAAGAAGTATTTGGACAATGAAACATTTTTGTAATTGTGCCGCTACAGCAGATATTAAATAAATGAGAACATGATGTTAGAAAAGATTTTCAGTTTTAATTCAAGGGGTTATTACAAAGGGACTGCATTAACTGTTTAGGCATTTTTATTCACAGTCCACCATTTTTAGAGAAACAAATTGGACAAACTAGAAACATTTTAAATATATGGATTGATTTTTAATACTTCGATGGAAAGCCTTTGCAGTCAGTGACTGCCTGTAGTCTACAACCCATGAACATCATCAAATGCTCTGTTTCCAACCTTGAGATGCCAGGCCTTCAATGCAGCCGCCTTCAATTGCTGCTCGTTTGTGGGTCTCTCAGCCTTCAGATTTGTCGTCAGTAATTGAAAAGCTGCTCTATTGGGCTGAGATCAGGTGACTGATTTAGCCATTGAAGAATATCCCATAGAATATGCCTTGAGAAACCCTTGGGGTAATTTTTTAAGTATGCTTTGGGCTATAATTATATGCCCAAACAGAGGCAAAATTACATTGTCCAAAAACTTATGGACCTAGCTGTATTTTAGGGAGCAAGGTGACAGTCAGTTCTTAAAGAGGATTTGTTGGAAGCAGAAACAATGAGTTTAAGCAAGGACCTGAGTGACTTTGATAAGGGCAAAATTGCAATGGTAGACATCTGGATTGGAGCATCTCTGAAACAGCAGCTTTTGTGGAGTGTTTACAGTATGCAATGGTTTTACACAAAGAGAAAGAAAAGATGGTGAACAGGCAACATGCAGCTTAAGGTTGGCCTGTGTGGCAGAAATTTCTGAAAAGCTCAATGCTAGCAAGGTGTTAGAACACAGTTCATCTCAGTCTGCTGTGTATGAGGCTGCAGACTCGCATATAGATTAGAATGCTCATGCCATTCCCTGTTCACAGCTAAAAGCCTGAAGATACGGCAGCTGGGCGCATTATGAAAAGATGCCAGCTCTGGGCAAAGTTCTCCTGGAAACCTTGGGTCCTGCATTTATTTGACCCTAGACTGCACCTAAGCAGGGCTGGTGGTGTAATGGTTAAGGTGCCGGGCTCATGCTCGAGAGGTCGTGAGCTTGAATCCTGGTCAAACCCCCCCGACTGTGCCAAGACCCTTAGGCAAGGTGCCAACCGCAAGTGTGCCTCTGTCCACCTAGCAGTAAAATGGGTACTGGGAAGGTAACCTGCTATGGACTAGCGTCCCATCCAGGAGGAGTCTGACTCCTAAGTTGCCTCACGCTATAGATAAGTTCTGGCCCGATGGGCTTGGGTGTAAAAGCTCAATGGACTTTACCTTTTTTTTTTAGACTGCACCTACCTCATCATAAAGCAGTCCTAGTCACACGGTCTGTACCAATGTTTCTGTAGGTAACGCTTACCTTATCATTGCTGCTGACCCTGAAGAGATAACAGTGGTTCCTGATGGTAGATGTCTCTTGCTACACAGCAGAAATTGTTAAAGAATGGTTTGAACATGACACAGTGTCTACCGGGCTGACTTGGCCCCCAGATCTAAATCTGATTAAGCATGTTGGGAAAACAAGTCCGATCCATGGAGGCCCCACTTCCTGAAACCACAGAAAATCTCAAGTGATGTGTGGATTCTGTGCCTTGATGGGTCAGAGCTGTTTTGGATGTATGGGGGAGACCTGCATAAAATAAGGCCTTTTGATTGGTGGATATCCCATGTTTGGATTTTTGTTACTGTAGGAAATGTAATACTTTGCTGCAGCCACTCTCATCACTGTGGAAGAATTTGTGATTTGATAAGATGATAACCTCAGTGATAACCTCTGCACAGTGGCTGACCTGCATGAATGTGGATCTAAATGTAGCAAACGCTAACATTTCCTCTGATGGCCACCTTTTAAAAGGGGAACATCACCAGTTTTCCAAATCAAATTCATAGTCCATAGATGAAGAAATTTAATACAATTTCAGAGCAGTTTAACATTTTTACTTACTTTTTTAAATTATACATTAGAATGATTATATGTGCATAAATATGGCAAACAGAAATTTTAAGGGATGGATGAAGAAGGAGGGAGGGAGGTGAACCTGACAGGGGAGAGAGCAGGTGTTCGTGACACAGAATGAGTAACCTGACTGCATTAATAAGATCAATATAGATTCTCACCTTTTTCAAAATGGACCCTTTTTACAGTTTTGTTCTTCCATCCAAAAAGATTCATTTTGGATGGAAAAGAGCACCTCTTTAAGGGTGTCAGATGCTTCATCTCAGCTGTTTCCTGACTTTAGACTTGACCTAAAATACAGTTGTGGTTCCCAGTTTGCTGTATACATTTGATTCATCACTTTCTGAGGTAGACAGGAAGCACTTTGCCCTCAGCCCTGGAACCATCTTGTTCTAACTTCCATTCAAAACCCTCCAATAACAGAACTGATGAAGAGCTGGGCTTTTCCACATACGTGATCATTGTGTTTGCTTCAGCTCAGGTTCACGGGTGAGAATAGTCAACACAAACTGGACGTTGTTATACTGACCTCTTATTTCATTTGAATGTCATTCCCTCATATTTTTTATGCTTCAGTCCTGGTTATGTTGTTTCCTCTGCTGATTTTTTTTCCCATCAGCCACTTATCACTGCTGTAACTGTAACAGTGACAGCAATTGACTTGTTAACAGGAAAATACTGCCTAAAATATGAGGCTGGAGCACATAACAGTTGACAGACCAAAAATGCACATCTGCAAGGCAGACAGGATGATCTGGTTATGGGAAGGGCCTGTTTAAACAGAGTGTTGAGTGATGGGATAGCGAGAAGCAGGTGACTGGAAGCCAGGTGACTGCAGTCACCTGACTGACTGGTGGACAAACAGGCAGAGTGAGTTTATTGAACGGGCCAAAAGTCAGGATTTCTCAGCTTCTGCTGTTTCAGTTTCCTCTTCTTTTCTGTGGAAAGTATTTTTTGTTCAAACTTGTTGCCTTGGTTTGTCTGCAAAGTGCACTTTTCTTGAATTGATCCACTTATTTTTACATAGAGTATTTGATGCCAATTCTTTATGCTTCCACTACTTGTTATGGAGTTTACTTTATATCAGCAGTGTGCTTTTCATGATGAGGCACACCTAATTATCATGTGATGAAGAATGGTGTTGTTACAACAGCATCTCTGTGGAACTGAAAATAATAGAATATGACAATAGAAATGGCACCATTTCATTTTAAACAGCTCATAAATCATTGTTTTATTTTCAGTTTGATATATAGAGATAGCAGCCATCAGAATGAATTGTTTGTCAGCTCGTGGTCTGCAACAGTCTTAGCTGCAAACCCATGAGACATTTTTATTTCATACTTCATACTTAATGGACTGTGCTTTACTTTGTAGAAGGTGTAATAACAGTCAGGCTTTTAGGTTTACAGTGATCATTTTCTGTGTGTACTTTGATAAATTCTGTTACAATCTTGGGGTCCATGAACTTGTATGTCATGTCTGCTCTAATCTGAACAATAGTTTGAATACATTAAATAACACTGTTGATTTTTTTATTTGCATTTGGTAAATTGGTACAATGTCAAGATATGCAGTTTATTATTTAAGGTATGCGCTTGTACTCATGGGTTTAAAGAATATCTATGAGCATGTTTTGTGGAATATGTGCTGTATGTATTCTATGGCTATTTTTCATGTTTAAATCATTTAAAATTAATTTTCTCTTTTACAGACTGATGATGAATAAAGTTAAAATCATTTAATTAAAGCGGTGTGTCTCATTTTTACACTGAGGAAGTGGTGCTGATGTGCATTGCTAACAAACTATGGTTTTTATGTATTTTGGGCAAAAGAATTAATCTAATAAATAGATCTTTCTACATATCTCTCATAATAGAATTTTGTACAACATAGCAAAAGTCCAATAATCTGGGACTTGGAATTCATGAAAGGGTAAATGGACTGGTGCTTATATAGCGCTTTTCTACCCTGAGCACTCAAAGTGCTTTTTACTACAAGCCTCATTCACCGACTTACACATATATTCACACAGTGCTTTGTTCTGTGCCTTTTAAGCACATTTAACTATCACACAAACATTCACACTCCGATGAATGCATCGGAAGCAATTTGAGGTTCAGTGTCTTGCCCAAGGATGTTTTGGCATGTAGCCTGGAGAAACCAGGGATCGTATCGCCTTCCAGTTGGAAGATGACACGCACTACCTCCTGGGCCACAGCCACCCCAAACTCCAGGGGGAGAAAGAGAAGAGAGAAAAGAGAGCAAAGAGACTATGGGAGAGAGAAGACAACATTTAATGAGCAGCAAGAAGCCCCCCAGTAAACCTATTGCAGCATAACTAAGCCCTAACTATAAGCTTTGTCAAAAAGTAAAGTTTGAAGCCTGATCTTAAATGTAGAGAGGGTGTCTGTCTGCTGAATACAAACTGGGAGCTGGTTCCACATGGCAGGCACAGAAAGTGAGCCAAATTCCAGACAATATGTGGAATATGTTCAAAAGTTAACAGACACAGAGGAGAGACTGACCCTCCGACGACAAGCTTCACCATGATTCTGTAAGAAACCATGATCCCCAGAACCTCCTTCAGCACGCCTTCTTTGATACTGAAACAGAACAAGAAGAGGATTTTAAAAAAGTCTAACTGAGCAGAAACTTTTGCATCTCTGAGTGTCTGCTCACATGCTCGACGAGGCCAGGTTGGTGTCTTCATGCTTCAGTTTACCGTCCAGAACAATGCCCCTCCTCTCCCTGTTGTTGGCCAGCAGAGGCAGCAGAGTGTAGACTTTCTGCAGCTTCGCTCCAGCAGACACCGAGTCCCTGACAAGAAAGCACAGATAAACTTATAGTCAAACGCAGAGTTGTCAAAAGATATAATGGCAGCAATGTTTAATCTTACACGTACACTTCAGGGAATATTTTACTAAATCTACAATGTTCTGCAAGGTTTTCAAGAAGAATTAACATAAATTATAATAAACCAGAGAGTTTCAAAATATACAAAATACAGAATTAATTTTATTCTGATTCATTTTAATCACTCAATTGAAATTGATTTTAATGGTTTAAATAGTAAAAACTAAAAAAAAGGCAAAGGAAAGAAATATATTTCTACCTGCCATGACTAAGATGTACATTTGAACTCATTTTGCCTTTTTGGCAGGAAAAAAAGAGAAAACAGCAATGTACAGATGATCAGCTTAGTGTGTTCTGACCATTACCCAGAATCCTCGATATCCACACATTTGACGTAGCTGTCATTGGAGTACAAAACCACTGTGGCAACCTGGTCAACTGCGAGAGAAGAAACATGAAGAAACACCACATTTATTTTGACATAAGCCTAAGCTCAAGCACTTGGACACGGTACAACATGACCACTAACAGAATACACCTTCGGTTTCTCCCTTGTATTCTACCCAAGGGGGCGCCACAGAGGGTTAATCCGCATTGGTAATTTGGCAGAGGTTTTATGCTGAAAGCCTTTCCTGACACAACCCTCCATGGTGAGAGGGGCTTGTGTCCCCACCTGGAATTGAACCAGGGACCTTTCGCTTATAATGTGTAAACCACTAAACTATAAGGGACCAACATCACCGCTAACAATAAAAATAAAACGTACAACAATGTATCAGGGACACTGAATGTAGAAAAAATGGGCAGAATAAGGGGTGGACACATTTCAGAGGAACAACTCAAAATATGACAAAAAAAGCTGCAAATTTACAAGGAAAAAGGTGACAAATTTATGATAAAAAGTGTCAAACTCACAAGAAAACATTGGCAAATTTAGAGAAAAAATGGCTAGTTTCTGGGAAAAAAATCTGGAAAAATTGACAAATTCAGCAGCCCAAGTGGCAAATTTAGGAGAAAAAAGTAACAAAATTAGGCAAGAAATTTGGGAGGAAAATTAGGAGAAAAAATGAACAAAATTATTCGTTGACATGACATCAAGGTTAAGTTGAAAAGAAATTCATATATTCTGTCTTGTGGGATTAACAACTCCTGATTGTTTCAGTGTCACACTTTGTAGACAATCCCTACACACAGCGCCTACAGATCAGAAGATGAATAGTTTTAATGACAATAAGCTTGCAGTTTATTTTCTGTACAAATTGTATGATTGGAAAATCATTTTTATGAGTTATTGATCCCAGAAGGTGAAATGTGAGTTTCTTTCAAAACTTTACCACATAACTCCTTGACTTAAAAAACTGTTTTTTAAATCACAAATTGGCCATTTTTTCTTTGAATTTTACCCTACTTTGCTCAGCTCCTTATTTTATGTATTTATTTGCTTTCAGAGGCTTTAATATCCTAACATCCTAAAAATGAGACATTAAGTGGCGTGTTTACCTGAGAGGATGATGTTCTTGATATTCTTGCTGGAGTCGTTTGTGATGTCAACTTGGACTTTTATGGGCTCACCGTGGTAATAAATCTGAAACCAGAATGTAGAAAAAGTGAAGATTTATCAGGATTTTTTCCTGAAGTTGACCATAAACCAAAAACTGGTTAAAAATGAGAGAAATCAGGGAGGAAAAAGAAAAAAACCCCAAAACAAAAAGCAGCCCTTTGGATGATTAGCATGCAGATTTAATGATGATGTAAAATCAGAATAACAAGGAAAAAAGTATTTCATGCTTTCTCATTTGAGATGGTGGTGCCAGTGTTTAAGTAATAACTCATAGTACCCTCCAAGCTGTGAAGTGTCTGGCCCACTGAGGTTTCAGAATTTGTACTCTGCAACTGATTTTGAAATGTCCTGCATATCTCCACGTTGTGTCTGTGAAACTAAAGACTAACACAAATTATCCCACCTCTTTTTCCAAACTGGCCTTGATGTGCAGCGGTTTCTCTGACATGATGAAGTCCCTGGTGGTTTCAACAGAGGGCGCTGTGCCCTGGCCCTCCGGAGCGTATTGAACCTTCCTGATCATTAGGTTCACTGTGCTCCTGTTGGACAAAAAGGAGAAAGAAATACAGAAGCTTTGAAAAATGTGAGAGGTGAGGCTCATTTCATTCACTTCCAGCTGAGTTTCAAACTTACTGTCATGTCAGAACACCTCAACTCACCGTTTGCGTACTTTGGCGTCCTGGCTCTCAGCGCTGAATGCCTTGATCTCAAACTCAACAGCACATTGCTAGAGAAGAAGAGAGATGAGATTGCGTCACCATCCTGTGAGGTGTTCACATCATCTCTCCCATTTAATTTGTGAGCCCAGATCTTACCTTGCCAACATCATTCGGTGCTGGTTGGAGAGCCACTGAGCAAGGCAGGTTATCAGGAAACTAAGAAGGAAAACAAAACCCTGTATTTCATACACTGAATGCAAAGTGACAGAGTTCTCAGATCACATTAACTGCAATAAAACTCCTAAACAAAGGATTTGCCTCCAAAGTGAAGTTTGAGCCTCTTTCAGATATGCAAAGCTTCAGCTGGCTGCATCTGAGCACCCTGGCAACTTTTTCTTAAAGGTCACTGTGGTCATCTCTCCGGATTGGCCCTGGCAACATTAACAGTGAAAACAGCTCAGGTAGGAGACACATTTGAGCCTAATTGGGGCAATTTGTGGAACTTGAGGCTCTCTCACAGCAACGGCAACTTTTAGAGTGGACTGAAAGTCATGAGTTAGTATTAGCATGGGTGGATCTGCAGTTGAGCCAGTCAGACTCACCCTGCTGTGCTCCCACTCCTCATTGCTCACATGAAACATACTCCTATGATTGTCTGTTTTTTGTGGTTTTCTTCAGGAGATGTATTGATTTTCTGCATTGTATTATGAGATCAGACGTATACATTTTCCCTGCTCACTTCAGCAAACTTAAACTCAGGACTCTGCCTGTTCTCAGAGTTTATTTCTGTGAGGAGTTTGTACTTTTCCATAAATGTAATATGTCTTCTTGTCTGTAAGTAGTGCTCATGTGTCATGTCCCACCTCGAAGAAGAACGGGTAGGCGTTGTTTCCCAGCTTGCGCAGCAACTTGGCCTGGATTTTAGTGTGAATCCCCTTCTCACGGTCCTGCAAGGGCGGATACACCTGCCGGGTAGACAGGTACAGCTCCCTGCGGAAGGCGATCCCTATCACATCCATGTCATTTCTGCCGTAGCGAAAGGTGCAGGACAGCGTGACAAACGCTAGAGGGCAAAGAAGAGAATGTGCAACAAAATAACGTTTACAGCCTCAAAGGGTTCTACAGGGACATGAAATGAAACAGGCCAAATACTGTACTGACCTTTCCTCCCCTGCAGAGCCTCAGGATCAATGAGGATGACGCCATCTAGTGGTGAAAAGAGATCAAATATAATAAAACTTTTTTTTTTTTTTCATTTTCTTTTAAGAGAGTGATAAAAATACATACTATAAAAGAACCTGAAGAAGATGTCAGTTTCATGTGGCTGATATTATGAATTCCATTCTTCTTCTTTCGGCTGCTCCCATTAGGGGTCGCCACAGTGGATCATCTGCCTCCACCTCACCCTATCCCTTGCATCTTCTTCCCTCACACCAAACCTCTGCATGTCCTCCTTCACTACATCCATCAATCTTCTCTGCGCTCTTCCTCTTTTCCTCCTGCCTGGCAGCTCCATCTTCAACATCCTTTGTCCAATGTATCCACTATCCCTCCTCTGAACATGTCCAAACCATCTCAGCCTTGCCTCTCTGACTTTGTCTCCAAACTTCTCAACATGAGCTGTCCCTCTGATGCACTCACTTCTAATTCTGTCCATCCTGGTCACTCCCAGTGAAAATCTTAGCATCCTCAGTTCTGAGCCCAAC
>VUQH01038119.1:0-26788 GCA_015106775.1 Etroplus canarensis | reverse complement strand
CTGAACAAACTTGACTCAAATATGATTGCGTATTCCTCACTGCTGGCCAGAAGACTTATTCTTACTAACTGGAAGGACGCTCGACCTCCAGCATTTGGCCAGTGGATCAGAGATGTTATGAGCCATATTCACTTAGAAAAGATTAAGTTTACCATCAGAGGGTCTGTTGAAAAACTTTATGCTTCCTGGCAACCATTTATACAGTTTGTTCACAATTTGTCTGCCAGTGATATTGACTCATGATTGTATTATGTTGAACGTGTATTACCCAGTGACCCATTGGTCTTTGAGTATAGTGTTGTCTATACTCTCAATATACAGTATTAAATTGTTTTCTCTTCATTTTTTTCCCCTTCAGGTTTGAGAAAACATATATGAATAAGTCAGATAATAATTAACAATAACACTTGTAAGGTCTGGTATCTTGGGGAGGGACGGGGTGGCAAAATTGCATGTTTGTGTGTTTATCAGTCCGAAAAATAATAAAAATACTTGGATAAAAAAAAAGTTCAGTTCCAAATGATCCAATTCATTAGATTCATATCCCTTCTAGCTCTTCAGTGCCTTCGGCATATTTTCTGACAGTTAAACACTGGAAAATAGTTACATTAGATTCATTGCACTGGTGCTTTGCATACTTGAGTTACGTGCAGTGCTTTACAGTATTTACTTTTCTGCAGTGATAATAAAAGAGCTGTTCTGACGGTCAAACCCTGTGTTGGCCTACTGTTTTTTTCACACATATAACTGATCAAGAAGCAATAAAGCAATTGCTGAGGAACTGTACCAATAAACAGAAGCAATATCCATTTCCATCCCTACTTAAGACAAGTTCCCAACAGGATCGATACCCTTGCGCTGCTTTCTAATCACTGCACCACATAAATTCTTCAAACCTCCCCGTCCCGAAGCTCTACAGTCATCAACTGCTGAGTTTCCATGTAGAGGAGAGGTCAGGACTGTTCCTCACAGGTTACAGGCTCAAACATTTGGGAAATTGGTCTTGCTGCTCCATGCATAATTTACATCTGGACTGGTGTGAGGACAGATATAGTCAGGAAGATGAAAAGGTCTGGCAGCTCACACATAGCTTGACTAAGAAAAGAAGTCCATAATCTCAAAGCTAACAGTGGTTGTCAGAGATGGCTTGAGCACCTTGATCTTCATAATGCCTGTTTTTTTTTTTAAAAACCCAGGATCAGTTTCTGAAATGCTCTTTCCCTCAAGTATTGCAGGGAAACAGGTTTGATATGATAATTCTGCTGCTCGGCTCTCCACTCTGCCATATGCCTGACCTCTCTGTGGGGAGAGGAATGCAGCTGGCTCTTCTCACTATTAATCAGCCTGATGGGGGAGGTGGAGGATGGTGGTTGTGGTGATGGGGAGGTACTAGCTGTATCCGGATGCTGGCCAAAGTTTCATTACACACACACACACACACGCTCACTGAGCTACTACATGTGTGAAGACAGCTGGTTCAGCATTCTCCAGTTCTCCTCTGCACATCTTTTGCTCCTTGTCTCCTTCGACCCTTTCCTCACGCTCATTTTTTCTCTCCTCCTTTCTTCTTACATTTAAAAGTTTCTAACATCAATCACCTCTCAGCCCAAATACACTGAGCACAGAGAGCAGTGGTGAAGGCCCCAGCAGGGCGAATCTATGGAGTGGACAAAATATGAGGATATCAGGAGCAGGTACTGTCTCCATCTATCAGCCTGCTCAGGTGAATCCAGGTGAAAGCTCTGATCCCTGATTGATTTACCTGTTAAATCCACTTGAGTCATGAAAGAGAGATGGAGATGAAGGAGACCAGACAATCTAAAGACAGCAGCATAACCCTCAAGGAAACTGAGGTTCGGGTTGTGCAGAGATAACTCAGACATATTTCAGGCAATAAAAATACAATCTGTAAATGTAGAGAAGTTAAATGTATTGAGTGGGGAAAAAATATATCAAATAGCATAAAGTAAACACAAAACAATACATCAAAGAATGGCGAAAATGTAATTTTCTTTTATTTCACTGTTTATTTGCATTTTTATTTATGCCAGGATGCACATATTTACTGATCAAAAGTAACACACTGAATGCAGTTCTTCTGCTGGCTAATAATGGTCCACTCAACTTCAGAGATGTTGTGCAGTAATGAATCATTAGGAATACCCTATGAGGCAGAGTTATGTTGAAATACCATACAAGTACCTAAAGAAGGTCTCACCTCTGTTGTACGCACTACAGTAATCAAGTAGACTACTCTCTGCAGTAATATCCACATACAATTTGTGGTTATCCCTCAACTACAGGTGCTATAGAGCAAGTTGTACAAAAGGTTGCTTTTGTAAAAACTGAAAACCACTTCTGATAAAGAATAAACCTCACCAGTGTGACTTGTAAATAGGCACATTTTTAGCTGTTAAGGTACAAAAAAACCCAATAAAAAGTTTTTACCAAGCATCAAGATTAATGCTCCTTCAGAAATGTTTTCAAATAGTACTTTTCAGTTCCATTTGATGAAAACCTTTGACTTCAAAGTTCAAGTGGTTGGTTTGGCAAATGTACGTCTGGTTAACCTTCACACCTGCTGAGCAGCTTTCCTGAGCCTTTTCGTGGAAGTTTAAGGGATTATAACAAGACTACTGTACAGCTCCTCCAAAGATACCTTTTACTTTTATTTTGACTAGGGAGATGCTCTCTCAAAAGACAGTGCCCTTTAACATCTATGCTGCAGATCCCACTGCTCATTCCTAATACCATGTTGAAATCACATTGCACAGACAATAACTGCAAACAACTTGAGGAAAATAAGTGTTTAGTATCTTAGTTGTAGTAGCAGGCTGTAGGTAGTAGGATACTCTGAAATCTGATAATGATGGCAACAATATAAGATATGGCTGCATCACTCACGGTTATAGCAAAAGCTATTACAAAAACAAGCCATCTCATAGTTTACTGCTACAGATACACTCACTGGTCACTTCATTAGGTATACCTGTTCATCTGCTTGTTAAAGCATGTATCTAATCAGCTAATCACATGGCAGTAACTCAGTGCAATTAGGCATGTGGACATAGTCAAAATGACCTGCTGAAGTTCAAACTGAGCGTCAGAATGTGGAAGAAAGGTGTTTTAAGTGATTTTGAACGTGGTTATTAGGGCCAAATGGTCCAGTTTGGCAACTGCTGATCTACTGGGATTTTCCTGCACAACCATCTCTAGTGTTTACAGAGAATGGTCTGAAAAGTAGAAAATATCCAATGAGCAGCAGTTTTCTAGGTCAAAATGTCTTGTTTATGCGAGAGGTCAAAGAATGGTCAGACTGCTTCAAGCTGAGAGGAAGGCAACAGTAACTCAAATAACCACTCACTAGGTATACAGAAGAGCATTTCTGAACGCACAACACATGGAACCATGAAGCATATGAGTCACAGCAACTGAGGAACCACACTGGGTGACACTCTTGCCAAATAAAAACATTAAACTGAAGCTATAATTCACACAGGCTCACCAAAATTGGACAGTGAGTAAAATGTTGCCTGGTCTGATGAGTCTCATATTCTGCTGTGACATGCAGATGGTAGGATCAGAATTTGGCACAAGCAACATGAAAGCATGGATCCATTCTGCCTTGTGTCAACAGTTCAGGCTGCTGGTGGAATAATGATGTGGGGGATATTTCCTTGGCACATTTTGGGCCCCTTAGTTATAATTGAGCATCCTTTAAACACCACTGCCTACCTGAGTATTGTTGCTGACCATGTTCATCCCTTTATGACCACAGTGTGCCCGTCTTCTGATGGTTGCTTCCAGCAGGTTGAAGTGCCATATCACAAAGCTCAAAGCATCTTAGACTGATTTCTTGAACATGACAATTTGTTCACTGCACTTAAATGGGCTCCACAATCACCAGATCTCAATCCAATGCAGCACCTTTGGGATGTGGTGGAACGGGAGATTGGTATCATGGACGTGCAGCTGACAATTCAAAACATGATGTAAATAGTAAATTTGGATTATTTTGTCTTCCATGGCTAAGACTAATAAACAGGTTAATGAAATTCTTGATTACTAGGAGGCTGACATTAATAAACCTGAAGTATCTGAATTATCTCCCCGTTTTGCCAATACAGTGTGAATAAAGACTTTCCACCTCCAGAAAAGACTCATTTGTGCAAGATGTTGTTACAACCTACATTATAAAGTAAATGCAGGACTAATGTTGTGTGAATAATTGGATGCATTGATATATGCTGTGATCTTCAGATGGGGAGTGACTTGGCAGTCCGGAAACCTAGAAAACTGAATTTTTTCAAAGATGTGTTCAAATGTAAAAACTTAAACCAAATTATTAACTCTTCCTAGCTCTTTTCAAGTAGTTTTGGTGCCTAAAAAAAAAAAGATAAGAAATTCAACTACATGAAATAGAAATAAAAACCCAACGGAACAATTTGCAGATCTCATAAACTGATGTTTTATTCACAGAAGAACATTATAAAACATCAAATGTTGAAAGTGAGACATTTTACGATTTTGTGAAAAATATTAGCTCTGTAGCATCCCCTCTTGTTTTAACAAACGTCTGTAAATGTCTGGGACTGAGGAGACCAGAGGTTGGACCTTTGGGAGAGGAATGGTGGACTCTTCTACTATGAAGTCATGCTGCTGTAATAGCTGCAGTATGTGGTTTAGCATTGTTTTGATGAAATATGCAAGGGCTTCCCTAAAAAAGACGTCATCTGGAGGGGAGCATATGTTGCTCTACAACCTGTATATACACACACCTTTCAGGATTTATGGTGCCTTTCCAAATGTGGCAAGTTGCAAGTACCATGAGTACTAATGCACCCCCATACCATCAGAGATGCAGGTTGAACTGACTGTTGATAACAAGCTGGGGGGGTTCCTGTCCTCATTATTCCAGAGGACGTGGTGTCCATGACAATTGATCTATATGAAGGAATTTGCACACTATGCAGGAAGGAATTTTCATTTTACCGAAGCGTTTCCAAATTAAAGTGCCATATCAATGCAAAGCATAGATTAATCTGGTATTCCTCTGCAAGCACTTTTGGGGATCGTGACGCCAAGCATGCACCAAACCACCCTCTCAGAACATCGGGGCCTCAGTAAGTCTACCTCTGACAAATTGTATTTTTATTTTTTATTTTGACCCCACTAAAGTCCACTAATAATGAATGAGTATTAATTATGATTCATCTACATGAATCCACAGCAGCCCTAAGATTAATCTCATTAAAAATTTTAATCGTTTGACAGCCCTAGTTACAACATCTTCCCCCAGCTGTTTCTTTCTAGCATCACTTACTTTTCCAGCCTTTGATTGCCCTGTCCCAATGTTTTTGAGACATGTTCCTGCCATCAAATTCAAGATAGAGTATTTTCATGAAAAAGCAAGTTTCACTTTCAACATTTAATAGGTTTTCTGTGTTCTTTTGTGAATAAAATATTGGTTTATGAGATTTGCAAATCACTGCATTGCGTTTTTATTTATATTTTACACAGTGTCCCAGCCTTGTTGGAATTGGGTTTGTACTTTATCCTATATTTGAGAAATTCATTTCTTACAACTGTTGAATAATAAAACATATAGCTAGAGGAACTGGTTGTTCTATAAATGATTTGCTGTATCGTTCCTTGTGGCAGCAGCGCTGAATCAGTCTGTCCAGTAAGCAGTGCAGAGGGTGGTCAAGATGATCCATAATGGATAACAGTTTGTTCAGTGACCTCCACTCCACAGCTTCAAAAGCATCAGTTTGCAGCTGAACACAGAGCCAGCCTTCCTGATCAGTTTATTCAGTCCGTTGATGTCAGCCAGCTCTGATACTGCTCCCCCCACAGACCACAGGAAAGTACACTTCACTTGCCACAACAGGCCGATAGAAAATCTCCAACATTTTGTTGGAGACTGTTTTCTGTGTTACAGGATCTCAGTATACTTAGGAAAATGAGCCTGCTCATCCCCTTCTTGTATACAACCTCTTTGTTGGTCTTCCATTTCAGCCTGGTGTCTATGTGGATGCCAAGGTTCTTGTACTCCTCCACCACATCAACATCCTGTCCAAGGACAGACACAGGCCATGTAGCTGTCCTCGATTTTATGAAGTTTATTGCCTTCTCTCTGGTCTTAGTTGCATTCAGAAGTGGATGGTTTCTCCCAGACCACTCCACAAAATGTATTAATGCTCTGTAATGCTCTTGTCTATTGCTTATACACCCAACCACCTCAGAATCAGAGTATTTCTGTAGGTGGCACAACTTAGAGTCTGAAAATCTGAGGTGTACAAGGTGAACAGGAATGGAGACAATACAATCACTTGTGGAGCTCAAATACTGCACATCACCAAATCTGAACGAACGCTGCCCAGTCTCACACCCTATGCCTTGTTTGTTGGGTAGCCAGTAATCCACGAGATGGTGGAAGCATTAACTGACATTTCCTGTAGCTTCTCCCTCAGTAGCAGTGGCTGGCTTGTGTTAAATGCTCTTGAGAAATCAAAGGTGATCTTCACCGTACAGCTGTTACTATCTAGATGGGAGTAAATTAAACCTAACCAAACTTCAGGTGAAAAAGAAAGCAACTACTTAATAAAAGTGAAACTTAGGTGGCCTAGGAAAAGACTTTAACTCCAGCTCCAGGTCAAATGTCTGTGTGTCCGTATGTGGACTTTGTTGGTTAATTGAAGTGTAAATGCTTCTTTATGTCATTCCAAACTCTTACCTAATGTTTCTCGCAGACACTACTGCCACAGCCCGGCTCATAGACTATGATGCTGTATGTCTCCAGGACCCGGAAACGAGCAGCCAGGATCGCAGCTGACCCCTCTCACCCCGGTCACAATCTCTTCCAGCCCCTTCCATCTGGCAAGAGGCTCCGGTCCATCAGGACCAGGACGTCACACCACAAGAACAGTTTCTTCCCCACTGCAGTCACACTGCTGAACAGTGCCCCCAAAAAATAAAGCAAACGTGTGTTTCTCAGCAGGTCAGTATTGTAATGAATGCATGGATGAAAGGCTGAGTGTGTAGGAAAAGCAAAAGAAACCCATTAAATCATGTTGTAGCTGATCTGGTCAAAGTCTGAGAACTAGTGTCAGAACTAGGGAGACAGAGTCACTGCAGGTAGAAGGGAGCTTTTATAGCCCAACTCACTGGGCCCAGGTGTAGTCCATGCAGCTCATTACTCTCCAATTAGCTCCTGCAGAACAAAGCACAAGAAACACCTAGTGCTTAGGGGTCATCACACTAGGAACATCCAATATTAATGTTAAGTTGGAGACCATGTTGTGTACCTACCATATTCAGACTTTTTCATGTCTGACTTCAGTGTGCATGGGCATTGAGAAGTGAAATGAACTTTGGTCTTCCATGTTAAATTCCAGAGTTTTGTTAACCCAATTTATGCACCCTAAACTGACCCATTGGTTAGTGAAGTTCTGTTATGAGGCCTATGAGTTGTTATGAGTTGAACATTTTATCCATTGCCATCATGGTGTTTTGATACCAGGGGTACAGTTAAATATTTCTAACTGAGGAAACTGACCGTCAAGTATCTACGTGGCAGTCAAAGTAATTGGCCTTCAGATTCTATAAATACTAAGGAAAGGTGCTTCAATACAAATTTTTTTATTACTTCCTTTAGCAGAGGACACACCAGAAAGGAAAGGAGATAATGCTCTCCCATAATTCTCAGTGACACACCATCCAGCCATTCATGAATAAGATAAAAATACTGACAAGGTGGCACAGATCTGGTAAATGTTAAATATAATTGTATTTTCCATTTCATGTTCTAACAAGATCAATTTTTTTGTTTGTAACAACATGCTGTTAAATCCACAAGTGACTATGAACATTACACTGCTGTAATAAAATCTGTTTCTTGTCTCAATGTTGAATGCAGATTTATGTATGCTTGCTAAATCGAGATTATAAGAACTGATCAAAGTCCATTTACGATTCACTATATAGTTCAGTTTGCATTAATTATATATGTATACTAAAGAGCATACCATATACCGTATGGATGTGTAGCATCCATATTTACTTCCGTAAACACAGCGTGCTGTGTGTTATATCATGCTTTCTTCTGCGCATGCGTGTCACTTCAGGTTCAGAGACTGTTCACCCTGGAGGTCGCATTTAAATGATAATGTGAACGAAAACGGTTCTCAGCAAAAAATTGGAATTGCCTGCAGTGGGAATGGAGTGTAAAAGATGGCTGCAGCCACCGTGATTTAACTCATTGATCAGTGAAGTCCTGTTATGAAACTTCGAGCTGAGCATTTGCACCATGTCTTCATGTTATAAAACTAGATATGAAAAGTGAGGGGAAGATCTGACTGTGAAACCACACTTTCATTAACTACATCCATTTTTTATACTGTCTATGATCTTAACCCTGTGGAGTTGGACACGTCAGCACGTCTGTTGACCATAGATGGTTAATTAGGTGCTCCACAAACGTCCAGTGGGATATTTTTTATGTAGCAAAGTCTGCACAGTCTTGATAATATATTTGTACATTTAGGTGACTTTTCCATCACCAGTATCATCATTCATTACTGCAAGTTTGTTGCCTAGATACATCCAAATATCTAAAGAACAGGCCAAAGACCTCCAGTGAACAGATTGCTCAGCTGTAAAGTAGTTCTGTATCTATCATCTGTATGGATGAACATGAAACACAGAATAGCAGGGATAGTAGTACAGAGAATTTTTAATGTATTAAAATCTAACAAATAAATGATGTTTTCCCTCACTGAGTGTTCAGTTTTGTTATTTACAGTCATACAAGCTTCATGGCTCAGTATTGTATTCCCTGCTTCAGTCCAATGCTGACGGCATCAAAGTATCAAAATGGATTGAACCAACTCCACATAATCTTTCAGACAGACTGACAGAAATATAGGAGAGAGGGACAGTGCTTTTGGATGTGTTCCATGGGCTTTTAAAGAAAATTCCCCTGCGTTTTACTATGAAAATATTTGCTTTGGGAAGGTGGCTTTTAACAGGAGGACACGGCATCAGCCTCAGGGTACAGTATGATGGAAAACAGATGGTCTACTCGATTTGTGCCCTGTGGTTGTTGGTGCAGAGTTACTGGAGCTGTAATGGAAAATGATAGGAGAAGATGATAGGTGTTCAAGATAGATGTTGGGAACAGATGAATGGCTAGCTATTTATTCAGTGCTGTGTTACTTGTTTCAGATAAATATTTTCTCATGTTTTTTTGTCTTTGTTGTACTTTTTTTTACATTTATTTCATCAGGGACATTTTGATTATGGTGTCCTAAAATTTATTTCCTCAGCTTCTTGATAAAAACCAATGATAAAAACCAACATATAAGCTTGTCAAAATTATAACAGATGAAATGTTTCAAATTATACATTTCTGTATTTTGATATTTCTCACTAATTTTAAGTGGGTGGTACTCCATTATAAAAGAAGTGCACCAAGGAGGTGGCCAAAAATTCAAAAGGCAGTCATGTGCACGGAGAACCAGGATGTCCAATATTCCTGCAGTTAGAGCAGCTAATCGCTTGCTGGCCTCCAACAAACAGAATGAGGAGCTTGGTATCAAGGACTGACCAGTTAATGCAAGTAGTGCACTGTACTATGCAGAGCATGGATTTATTGTAAAGGACTTTGTGATAGTGATAGAAAATATTTTTGCTGTATTTGAGAATGAGATCATGATCAGTGCTGGATATGCGTCTGGTTCTTGCCTTTGTTCTGGATCAACTGTGCTAAGAATGTCCTAATGAATGCCAAAAGCAGCTGAAAACTAGACAGGCAAAGATCAGAGCATTTCAGAACTGCTACTTGGTCGGCATTAAAGGTGACCTTTTTATCACATTCCGGGTATGGCAGCAGGAGATGGATTCTATTAATGTCTTTACCTTGCGGGATTTTTAATCGCAGATTAGGAGAAACGTTAGCAGCCTGGGGACCGTAAAGGCAGCCCAGTGAGGGAGAAGGAGTTAGGATGGAATGCTGGCTGAACAGGGGTGATTGGTATTGGGGTGCACTCTTCAGAGATTGCAGATGGGTATCAGTGGCTTGCAAGGATGCCATAACAGTCTGGAGGGATGTGGCATTGCTGGTGGATGGGCAAGGAGTATCTGTGTTACATGAAGCTCTCATGCAACTCTGAGGAGTTTCAGTACTGGCAGATTTTTGGCCCTCTCGCACCCTCGAGTGTTAAGCTTCAGTGTCACTGTAGTGATGGCAGGAATGGAGGGTTCTTGAGAATCTGGGATGGCTTGCAGCTTGGATTAAACCATGTTAAGACTGAGGCTAGCTCTTGCAATTGCCCAGCACTGAGATGGTTGTTGATTGATGGTATTCACAACCAGGAGCTGCAGTGAGGACGAGTGGTTGGTCCTCCCTCTCCTAACATAGTTCACTGGAGACGAATCAGACAACCCCTGATGATAGCACAAGTAATAGCACACAAAATGACAAAAACATTGACACCACTGAAAGAATGAGAGTCTGAAAGGCAGAATGATAGAGGAGCTCTGAGGTTTAAAGCACATTAAAACAGAGACTGATTGGCTCACAGAAAGTGGGCAAGAAACTGGAGGGGCTGAAGTGATGACATCAGTGAGGTAAAGAATAGACCAGCAGATAGACAAGTGAATACACACTTTCCACATTGAATTTATGCATAAGCTTTGTTTATGACATCTGGTAGATGGTTTTGGTTTATGCTAGCAGCAAGCCCTCAGGAATAGCCATCAAAGTAACCTGAAGCTGTCATACGCTTACTTGAATAAAAATTGCTTTCATTTTTTAAACGTGTTACATTGATTATTTGTATTTCATATATAAATGCAGCAAATGGCATATGCAGCATTTACGGCCTATGCCAATATGTTATGTACATAATGTGTAGGCCGCAGTGAATATCAAGAAGTATTTCTGCTTGAAAATGCCTATCCCTATCCATTTCTGCCTCATATATCCGTGACTGTCAGTCATACCTGATTAACCCACCATACTGCCAGTTCAATAAGATTTTAGTTTTTGGGAGGTTAACACATATACTGATTCCTCAGAGGCACTGCAGTGGTATTAAGTGCTGGAGTATTTTTGCAGTTTCTGTGGCCCCAAAAAACAGCGTGTTGGTTTCACTGACATTAGCTGTAAGCTAGCTAACATAACCGTCGACCATACTATTTATGTGATAAATTCTTATGTGTCTGCTTTCCTGTGTTTTTTGAGAGAGCATTGCCTCTGACTGAGCTCAGAACCCATCAAGGATTTCTGCTTTTTTTTCCTCCAGTTGCCTTTTTTCTCGCATCACTGTTCATTTCAAAGTAGATTCATAAAGCCCAGAGAAATGTAATATTTTTTGCAGGAGTTGAAACATTTTCAGCTCAGTCTGATGTGTCACCTACTCAGATTGCAATACTCCAAGCGAATTTGAGTCTAATCATGCCTACTGGCATCTTATCATTGACTTTGCATGCAAACGCCCGACCCATAAAATTTGTATTATGTTCTGTTTGAGAGCGCCTGAACACATTTTCCATAGAAAGATTGTTTGACCAGCCGGATGGCACTGTACACTGTGTGTTGCCCTTGCAACGGTTTTACAGAGGCCGCATAAACAGCACCCTCATATTTGATGCCAAATCACCTCCATGAATGTCGTCTCCTAAAGTTGGCACGTGGCTGCAAAGGAATCCAAGAGAAGAACAATGCCAGGCGTCCGGACATAGTTAGGATTCCTGTCAGGAAATGTGACATGAAATATTAACCTTGTTTTTCATCTTAATTGGCCAAAGCTTCTAAGAAGGTGAGAGGTGAAGTTTAAAAAGCATTTTGAACATGAATAGAAAGAAAATAGCAGGCGACATTTCCCATCAGCTTAGAGAGTGTGGTTACGGTTGGACGCTGTGAATACAAGAGGTCATATTACAGTAAATATCCTTTTTTTCGCCCAACTTCCCCACACTTAGGTACTGTAATAATTTTATGTGCATATATCCATATTCCTTACTTCCTGCACTGTTGTGTTTTGAGTGCTGTCTACAGGAAATGTAGTCCAGCACCACAATATCAATATATAACAATATACAGTACTGGGCAAAAGTCTTGAGCCGAGTTTTCAGTACTATGATGGTGGTTCATTTTTACCGAGGTATATCACCAGGGTGACTTAAACCTAACCTGCCCCACAGCAGGTTAAGTTCCAGATTTGAGATCAACAAGAATGAAATCACCACCTACTGACCAATCAGTTCTCTGGAATTTAGCGTCACAAATCCTGGAAGACCTCTTAGACCTCTGTGCGCATAGTAGGAGGGTCTAAAGTTTCCTTAATAGCATCAAAGATCATAGAGCATCAGTGATGAATACAGATTCTCAGAGAAACTTTATACATGTATTCCTGTTGGGTGCAAACACATTTACATCAGTTAATATGTGGTCTTAAAACAGGGCAACTATTTGTACTTTTATGGTTTTAATCTAAATCAAATTCACATTTAGACTAAACCTACATTTGAATTTCATTTTTAGGTTTGTTTGTTCATTGCTAGTGTCCCCTGTAGCGTAGTGGTTTGCGAAAGGTCCCAGGCGTAAAACCTATGCCAAATTACCAATGCGGAGTAAGCAACAGTGGCGACCCATTGGTGGAAAATATAATGGAGCATCCAGGTTCCTTCATTGCACCCAGACCATTAGATGCCACAGGGCTGCAGCTGAAAGAATAAAAGCTAAAACTTTCTCACACACATCTAAACATTAATTTAATGTAATGAACGACTATAATCTGTCAGATTGTCCTGTGTCTTCATGACATAGCTGTGATGCCCTAACTCACACAGTCAGCATTTTTTCTGACTTTCTTTGCTAGCTTCAATCAGGCTGAACTTTATTAAGAGCAAATCTCCCCCCTGGGATTGATGAAGTATTGTGATTCTGGTTCTGATACAGCAGAGCTTTTCGAATGCATAAATCTCTCACATATTCACACAGCACTTTTGATGCTAAACTGTTGTAGTGTTTTACCTGTTGCAGATGCTCATACCGCTGTTTTATCTGCTGCAGCTGTGCTGATTTCATCTTCTTTTGTAAAATGAGTTGCTCTTCTGCCAGTAGACATTATCCATGTTTGTGATAGGTCAGATGCTGCCAACACCACCGCTTTCAAGTGAACACGCTCGTAGCTGGATTCATAAATCCTGGGTTAGCTTATCGAGTTGATAGCCACCTTCATGTGACCGCTTATCCTGACTGCCAATGTTAGGTTAAGTAAACCATAGGTTAAGTGAAAGAAATCCTGGGTATGTTGAACTTGCTGCATAGTACAGGGCTTAGGTAACTGCTATTGTACATGACTCATTTATTTAACCAACTAGCATTTCTGGTGCTGACTAGCAGTTGCAACTAGGGGCACATCCCTGCTGTTGACAGGAATATTTTTTCATCATTTGGAAATGGGAATACCAGAATAGCTTAACCCTCTGGAATCCACAGACGCTGCAACGTGTCCAAATCAAATGACCATAAATCACATGGTATAGCTGCAAGAGGCAGCCTGGCTGAGTCTCCGTTTGTGTTGAAAGTGCGGACTTTAAACTATATACTAGTTTTTTAATCATGTTGATAGGCCAAGTAAAGCCCGACTTACGATAAATAATATACGCCATGATTTTTTCTGTGCATTTTTAACTTATTTGGGTTGTGTTTAATGGCCTGGGTGCTGGAAGAAACTGTAAAAAGTAAGGATTTTACAAGAAAAAAATCACACCCCTTATCCTATTGGTGGAAAAATGCACCACGAGAACCAATCAAAGCATTTTATGGCATTTGGTTGCTAAGGAAGAGGGGAAGTTTTGGGAGTGAGGGCAGGAAGAGAAAGAGAGACACAGAGAGAGAGAGAGAGAGAGAGAGAGAGAGAGATAGTGATTTTTGAGATTTGTGACATTGTGATGTGTCCCTGTGTGTTGTGGTGGACAGTTTTTTTTGTGTCACATTTGTGTGGCATCTTATTGTGACACCTGATAGTTTTGTTAATAGCTGTACAAAAAACACCCAAGGCATTGCCTGCATTTTAATGTTAAAATAAGTTGTACAGTACTTTGTTGTCTGCTAAATTTGTACATAAGTTAATTACATTTTAAAAAAAAAATGGTTCCTTAAATGTGTTTGTGATTTTCAGAATGAAAAAAAATCAGAATATTTTTTTTCATACTCAGATTTTAGGATGTTTTTATGTGATTTTTAGATGCAGTGTGTTAATGCAGTATGTCAAAATGATAAAAATAACTGTAAAGTTAAACAGTGAGGTAGTGCTGAAAAAAAAATGACACCAAACAAGGCGAGATAAAACAATTTTTAAGGTGACATGAAGGTGAAATCAAAAGTAGTCAAAATCAGCCAGTTATACCCACAACTCCAGAGGGGTTAGCTCCCCCTTATAGTTTAAGTCTGAAAAGTTCCATGTTTACATTTGGTACTTTTTACACGGATATCTATATTAAACCTGTGTTCATGTCATGGTGGTGTAGTGCAGAACGAACCCAAATGCAGGACGCAGAGTAAAAAGTTCAACTAGGTTTATTAGCGACCGCTGGCAAGCAGGTAAGTAATCCACAGCGGGCAGGTAAACACAAGCAATAGTCCAAGGCAGGGTGTGGCCGCTGGCAGACGAGGGACGCCAAGCTGGTTCGAGGGACACAGCGAGCGCGGGATGAGCGCGGGATGAGCGCGGCCAGAGCTCGGAGTTGTGCGGAGAGATGCGTACAGTTGGCAGGACTGTAGCGGAGGGCTCTCAACGAACTAAGAAACAGCTCTCCAGGTCGCAGGTGGATCAGCGCCAGGTGTGACAGCTCCGGTAGCGCAGGTGCGTCCCGTGGGTGATTAGGCCGGCTGCCACACCTCCTGGAGAGCGAGACAGAGAGAGAGAGGGAGAGAGGGAGAGAGGGAGGAAAGCAGACAGACACAGACAAACAAAACACAGAACATGTGACAGGCCGGCCGAGAGGCGGTCATGACATTTCATTTGTTTTTGAAAGGTATTTATATTTTACACACTGATATTTGATAGGTTTACATTCTGAATTAAACATTTGCCAAGAGGTTCTAAGTAAAAGGAGGAAAATAATCATATGTGAATTAGTACCATTCATTTTTTTATTTGTAATTAGTTATTGAGAACTTAAAGAAGACATAGTCCTTTCCGTCTGCTCATTAGATAAACTATTAGTTCATTGGATTTAAAGAACATTTACTGTAAGGTGATATATATTGTTATCATGAAATGAGATGACATATCGTGATATGTGTATATTGTGACATTTTGGTTATATCACGCAGCCCTAGTTTCAATAAATGAGGCACCCATTTCCTGTTTTCCCAGCAAAATATAAAGAAATGAAGGGTGGCTCAAGACTTTTGCACAGTACTGCGTACAATGTGTGATTCACATTAAAACATATTCACTGATATTCCTTGAGTATTTTTGAGCCCTTGCGGACTTTCTGGCTTAAATATTTATTCGTAAGTTTGGAGTACAACCACACCTGTCACTCTTCAATCTCTTCTTTGATTCTCTGAACACACACTCCACCCACACACTTCATTTATTGGTTTAATTTTTCTTGCCTGTTTTGGTTTCTTCTACTCTTTCCACTCTACCTGTTTCTGTTTGTTTATCTCTTATCTTTATCTGCAATTTCCTTTTTTGTCATTGGAGACAAAAGGAAACTAAGCTAAACTTCTTTTCAAAAACTAACACCTCTGACTTAAGGAGGAAACAATATAGTGATGTAGGTGTAAGAACTTTAGGTAAATATGGGATCAGTGCCTTACCTTTAGTTGAATCCTCGCTTCTTCTCTAGACAAAATCCTGTGCCACAGCAGCACTTTTTATTTATTGTCCTTCATCGTGAATTATTACAGGGGGGGATGAAAGGAGCCATTAATTAGACAGGGATATAAGATGTCTCAATGCCAACAATTTGTCTTGCAAGTGATTACTTAGAGAAAAGCTCTTTCTTTGATACATGGCTGAAAGCCACATTCTCAGGAAGCAGTACAAGAATGAAGATAAAGAGGACAGCATCTTTCAAAAATACACAAACCAAGATGGGTATAGCCAGAATGACCGCCCATCTGTGTTGAAGAAAAACTCAGTTACAATTCATTGGGATAGCTGATGTATAAACACAGTTGGCTCACACTTCATGCCTCAGCAGATCACACTGTAGAGACAGATTACAGTAGCAAAGTCCATCCACAAGCAAATTTCACCACACGGCAGATGTTTTGGTAACAACACTGCGCGGCTATTTGGGCCGGTAACTTCTTCAAGCCCTTATCTAAATAAACTGGGGACAAGTCTCAGCTTTAATTTCAATAGAATAGTATCACCAGCCAGATAGAAGTAATACTTAATGTTGATTAGTTTTTTCTCTCTCAACTTTTGGTACTACTACCAGAAACATTACAAGAGAGAGACATAGCACTCAAATCAGTGAGAGAAATTTGTAAGGCCAAAACGCCCAATAACCACACAGGAAATGGTCAACCATGCTGTTGCACTGATGCATGCGTACTCGTTAATGCAAAGATGCAGGTAAGTGTACCTTTAGTTGTTTTTCTTGACTTTCTGAATCCATTACGTGAATTAACATGGCATTTTTCAGTTCTCTGGTGGGATGAACCAGGCATGTTAGTCACTGTGGATTGAGCTGGGAGTTAAGCCATAATGTCGTAGAATCTTTTGCATGTGTAGTAGCTACTAGAAGCAAGTCTTGCCACTGTGGAGTCATATTTTTAATGCTTCTGTGCATTTTTCTGCAGCTATGTTGAAGTCCCTGTCTTAAATAAAATGGGAGAGGACCATAAATTTAATTTCTGAGGTCATTAGGACATAAAAACAGCATATATGGAATCACCAGCAAATACTGGTGACTTTGCTTCAAAAACATTGTATACCTACATCTCCAGTACAATAGCAATTAGATATGTCTGCCACCATACAGTTGAATTGGTTGAAGTGGGGGTGTATGTGTTAGTATAGCAACACAGTTGGCTCATATGCTTCCCAGTTTAGTTAATTGGCACATCATCTTTGCCCGTAGAAAAATGTCCTGCGGATTTCTATTTGGATTCTGTATTTTGAGTGTGTCTCTCTTTTAGTATGTATCTGGCAGAAGTCCTTTTTATATAATTAGAGTTACCCAAATATACTGAGAATTGAGAATCTACCTTTTTCACAGTAAAGTGTATTTGTTGATGGGTTTTTGTGACGAATTTTGATGCATATTCAGCCATTCATGTGAAAATGTAAGTTCCGTGGATTTTTTTTTATTGAACACATTTGAAAGAAAAGAAAATTCATCCTCTTTGATAAAGTTTTTACAGATAAAGATGAAAACAAGGACAGTCCTAAAAATTAAGCGTTTCAAATCATTTATTCAACAGAAGGCATTGATCGTTTTGTGTGTGCAAAAGTAAGAACATCCTTGGCTTCAGGAGTTAATATTGCTTCTTTGCTGAATTTTGTGACCACTCTTCCATGAAAAATTCCTAAATTTGCAAGATATATAGGGGGGGTTTACTGTATTCACTGCCCATTTTAAATCCCTCTGCAATGTTTAAATCGAATTCAGCTCTGGACTTTTACTGGGCCAACTAAACCAACCATTTTTTCTTTCTGAGTTATTCCTTGGTGGATTTGTTAGTGTGTTTCGGATCATTATCCCATTCAAAGATCCGATTCAACTTGAGCTCCCAGATGGATGGTCTCACATTAACTTCAGGCACTCTTTGATATGATGCAGAATTCATAGCTGAATCAATGACTGCAACTCCCTGAGGCAGCAACGCAACCTCAAACCCTCACACCACTGTGAGGTTTTGAGGTTCATCTCCTGAAAGCTCTCTGGGACATGTGACCAATGTGTTCTTTTATGTTAAGTAAACTTCATGGAGTATACTTTATGAAGCACTTGTAGATCATGTAGAACCACCTTTAGAAACAATAATTTAAAATAATCATTTTCTGTTTGACTTTATCAGCCTCTCACATTGTTGTGGAGGAATTTTGATCTGCTCTTCTTTACAACTTTGCTTACTGTAAGTCATTGAGGTTTGTGTACATTCTTTTATGCACAACTCTCTTAAGGTCCAGCACACAGCATTTAAATTAGGTTGAGGTCTGAACTTTGACTGGGCCGGTGCAATACTTGATTCTTTTCTTTTCCACCCATTGTGTTATAGATTTGCTGCTCTGCTTAGGAGCATTGTCTTGTTGCAAGACCCAATTTGGGGCCAAACTTTAATTGCTGGACAGATGGCTTCAAATTTGACTCTAGAATATTTGGTATACAGAGGATTTTATGGTCAACTCAGTGCCTGCAAGGTGCCCAGGTTTTGTGGCTGTAAAATAAGCCAAGATCATCACTCACCCACCCCCATGCCTGACAATTGGTGTGAAGTGTTTTTGTTTTTGCTTTTTGCCAACAATGTGCATTGTGGCCAAACATCTCTACTTTGCTTGTTCTAAACATTTTCTCATTTGCTCAGATGCAAATTTGCCTAGTCTAAGCTGTGCTGCCAGGTTCTCCTTTAGAGAGAAAAGGCTTTCTTCTAGCAGTCCTTCAAAACAAACCATACCTGTTCAGACTTTTAATGGTACTGTCATGAACTTTAACATTTAACATGCTAACTGAGGCCTGTTGAGTCTGATGTAGCTTTTGGGGTTTTTTTGCAATTTCTCTGAGCATTGCATGGTTTGATCTCGGGCTGAATTTGCTGGGAAATCCACTACTGGGAGGATTGTGGCATTGTGTTAACACACATCTGAAAGCTCCAGAGCAGCAAACTGCCAAAACTTCTGCTTTGATAGAAATGGTTACACTTGCTGATGATCAAGTGCATTTGATTGGCAGTACCTGCTTGCTACCTGCTTTCTTAATTCCCGTGAAAGAAAAAATTCTTTATCACACCACCAACTAAAGATGATAAACAAAGCATGCACGTGTGCGTGTGTGTGTGTGTGTGTGTGTGTGTGTTACTTTCTTATCTTTATAATGTGAAAAACAGCAACATAATATACTAAAAACCCATGATTATGTCATTTATTTATGTAGTACTGAAGTAATGCAATATTTTCTACAGTGAAGGGATCTGAGGCATCAGGTATCATTGTATCATCTTATTGTCTATGGGCCTGTTAGAGCTGTTTCCTATTTATTTAGTCAAAGAAATGAAACATTAGGGAAGTGCTCACTGCTCAATTAGGCAGTTTGCTAAAACCTGCTTCCCTATAAATCAAACTTTCTTTGTCTTCTCCCTGATTATAGCTATTTGTAACAGGGCTGGTAGCTGACAGACATCCATCTCCTTCCTAAATGTTTTCTCAGTGGGAGATCCAGTGAGAGCAAACGCAGGAATTCTTTGAAGTCTCTGTATTGAACATTGAAGCAGGACAATGACCGGGCTACATTGTCTGTTTGCAGTTTAATCTGGATATGACATTAAACAAAAACATGGGTGTCCGCTGGCATTTATATGGTACATCTGAGTCTGAGATTTAATTTCTGTGATCATGTTTAAAACCCTCTCTGTGCCTGAAATCGGCTTTTCAGTAATGATTAGAACATGGGCATGGCAGCGGAGCGTGGAGGTTATAAGCATGTTAATCCATTCATAAACATTTCTTTCTCACACAGGCAGTGCAGTAGACAATGCAGCTGAGAAGTAACAGAGTTGGCTGAGTTGCATGCTTAATGTTTAGGATGCTTGCCAAGATTTTCCCTTAAGCAGACTGAAGGTGTTTGATTTTTTTAAGTCCAAAAGTGCTGATATTAAGAAGTTTTACAACAAAATGACATTATTATTACTTCTCTTCATGTACCATATGTCCCTCTGTCATTGTCAGATATCTGACAGTTTATTCTTCTCTATCCCTGTCTCCCTTTCTCTCTCTCTTTCTCATTTTCCTTCTGGTTGTTGTGTTGCTATCAGCAGCAAGTCAGAAATGTTCCTGTTATTGATGCACACCAATGCACAGCCCCTGACAGGAGCAGACAGCATGAAAAGAGAAGCTTCTGAAATAAATACATATGTAATGAGGGAAAAGGGGCGGCCAAATGGCTTGCCAATTTGTGTTTGTCAAAAGGCTGAACTGGGGTTACACTGACATATAGATCTATAATAGAACCACTTCTTAAGCCATTTAGAGGGGTCTTCTCAACACGTCGCACCTTCCCCACCAGCACAATCTATTTAGAGAGGGACTAGATTAGCAAACTGTCCAATTTTCTTCATTATAGTAAATTGTTATGTCCGAAGAAGACTTAAAGTCACTCTGGCTGTCTTCATGGGAAAATCACACACCATTTCTGCAAAGACAAAAACTGCAACCAGGAGCTGCCAATCTCTGTATTTCAGCTGCAATTTCTGTAATGTAGAAAGTATAGAAGCTGCACTCAGACTAAGTTAGTAAATTCCCACAGAGATTTTCAGTTGGAATTCAGTGTAGTGTGGCCACAAAACTCTAGACACATGGGACTGCAACATGGTGAAGCCCATGAGACAACAGAATCTGTTGTCTTGTGTTCTGAATAATATACAACCCCGCTTCCACGAAGTTGGGGACGGAAGTTGAATTTTTTAAAAAAACAGATGCAACTGTTTGCATTGAAACCCTATATTTAATTGAAAATGTTACAAAGATAACATATCAGTGTTGAAGCAGGAAGCACTGAAGGCTGATCCATCAAGTGCTCTATAGTGGAACAGGTTGAAGTACAAAATCCCAAGAAAAAATGCAAAATGGTATGAGGTGCAAGTATAACCATGGAAACTACTGAGGCACTGACTTCTGGGAAAATGATATTTTAAGGCCTTGAAAAACACTGTCTGTAAGCCTGTAGGACAAAAAACCTATAAAGTAAACAAGTAGTTCTTTTCTATATACTGGAAATGAAATAAAGCAAGCAGAACCAAAACTTTAGGGTTTTTTCAGGAGATAGAATCCCTCTCTACATTTAAGATTAGGCTTAAAATGTTCCTTTTTGATAAAGCTTATAGTTAGGTTGCTGGAGGGCATCTTATAATGTGCTGGGCATTTCTTTTCCACCCACCTCTTTTCACTTCCCATGTATTTATTTGTGACTGCTGCTTGACATTAAATCTTATCATCTCTCTCCCATAGTCTGTGTTGCTCTTTGCTCTCCTTTCTCTCTTCTCGTTCCCCTCACTCCCAACCGGGTGAGGCAGATGGCTGCCCCTCCCTGAGTCCAGTTCTGCTGGAGGTCTCTTCCTGTTAAAAGGGAGTTCTTCCTTCCTACAGTCGCCAAGTGCTTGCTCATTGGAGATCGTCTGATTCTTGGGGTTTTCTCTCTAATATTGTACAGGCTTTACCTTACAGTGTAAAGAGCCTTGAAGCGACTTTTGTTGTGAATTGGTGCTATATAAATAAAATTGAATTGAATGGAATCATAGATAGATAGATGGATAGATTAGATAGATAGATATGGCCAAAGGAGGAGATAGAAGTCACTGACATCAAGACAAGAAAGCTCTTTACAATGCGTGAAGGGTTTCACCCCTAATCCAGCACCCTGAGACAGTATGCTAAGTGGAAGGGAGGAGGCTGAGGACTAGTGAGTGTCAGAACCACTATCCAGGATGAAACAACAAAGATCCATGAGTACATCTGAAAGATGGCCACAATTGATCAGGTGCTTAGTGAATACATCAGGCAGCAGAATCCCAGGATAGAGCAGGAGCAAGAACAGGAACCATCATGTAAGGACAGGCCCCTGCATGGCATGTACCATCGGCAGATAGAAGTGGCTGATATTTAAAGATTATATCAATGGCTGGACAAAGCTGGGCTGAAAGACAGCACAGAAGGACTAATCATGGCAGCATGGGAACAAGCTCTGAGCACAAGATCGATAGAGGCTGGGGGCTACCACACAAGGCAAGACCCCAGGTGCAGGCTATTCAGAGATGCCCCATAGACAATTCAGCACATAACAGCAGGTGCAAGATGCTAGCGGGCAGAGCATACATGGAACGCCATAACCAAGTAGCTGGCATAGTGTACAGGAAGATCTGTGGGGAGCATGTCCTAGAGGTCCCAAGGTCAACATGGGATACACCTCCAAAGGTGGTTGAGAATGACCAAGCTAAGATCCTGTGGGACTTCCAGATACAAACACACAAACTGGTGATGGCTAACCAATCTGACATTGTAATGGTGGACAAGCAGAGGAAGACAGTCAGTGAGAAAAAAATGTTTGCGTCTTTTTACACAGTATATGTAAACTTCTGGTTTCAACTGTATTTTCATTTCCTTATGTAGTTGGGACATTGACATTAAATTAAGTTTTTCACCATTTTCTTGTTCTTTCTTTTAGCCTCCAGGATTTGTTCCTTTGGCAGAATACCTTTGTACATTTTTAGTATTGTCATTTGTGAGTGGCTTTGCCTTTCTATTTTTAGCATCCTCTATGGGATATATGCCATGCCACAGATGTTGGTTGATTGCCATCCAGGGCTGGTATTTAATTCTGATTGATTGTGTGTTTATCAGACCTTGATGAAGACTTAAAGTCGATATGTGTTTGTCTGTGTTTTGCCGGTTTGCTCAAAAAGTGAACATAATATATCATTTTAATAAAAAGTTTCCTGCTGTTAAAGTTGGTAAAGTTGTGCAATGTTAATAGGACACTGGGAGAACATTTTACAACTAATAAGTTAAATGGCAGCAGGTCAGGAACATGCCTGGGTATATAAAGCACATGCAGAGAAATGTTTTCAGGAAACAAGGCTGAACACCAATATTGAATGGCTAAGATCTTTGAGTACTCAGACCACACAGCAAATAAAAACAGTCCTGTAGGGGAAATCAAAAACAAAACAAAGACTTGTCAGTAGACACAGATTGTCGCTGCATCCACAAATGCAATTTAAAACTATATCAAAAAAGGGGAAAAAACATTTGAATAAGACTGAGAAATACCACTGTCTTCTCCAGTCCTGAAATCAGCTGAACTCATTGATGATCGCTTGAAGTGAAAAGGGAACCTCTTCACTAGTCTGACCAATCAAAATTTAAATTTCGTTTTTGTTGTTTTGTTTTGTTGTTTGTTTGTTGTTGGGTTTTGTTTTGTTTTGTTTTGGGGGGGTATTGATTGTTTGTTTTTTGTTTTGTTTGATGGTTTATTACCTGTACTTGCTTCAGAAGCCAGCATCCATAAAGGTATGGGCATTCATTAGTGCATGTAGCATGGCTAACTTGCACATCTGCAAATGACATTTTGCACATACAGTCAGGAAAAACTAAGTACACCCTAACTGTTTTCTTTGGAATTAAGTGGGTAAGTAGCAACTAGATGCTGCTAAGGGCCCTGTCACACACGACAATTTAACAAGCTTATGCAGACGCATTCAAATTCCTCTAAAACGCTGGCATACGCAGAACAATGATTTTAAATGGATGTATACATAACATATATGCTACCGTACTGACAGCATTCACAACTTGAAACCCATTTATACCACTCCCCTTAAATGCACCAAATACGCAATTATTTGGTAGCTGTGTGTTAGAAACACGTTCAGTACGACTGGATCACGTCAAATACGTCTACAAACGTCAATACGAACATTGGAGGTATTTTTGATATGTTACACATATGTTAAAGACATGTTACTCATAGGTTATTAATACATTTTGGTTACGCTAGACATTTTCTCCACGTATTTCGACATATGAGTAATGTGAGTCTCCGTATGCATTAAGTACCTGCAACATATGGTATGGCAACTGTCAGAGATTTTGTGCATGCTCAAAATTTTCCATCAACCTTGCCATACTATCAGAATCAGAATCAGAATACACATACAGTATACCGGCGTACTTCAGCATACTCTTAACTATAAAAAACTTCCCTAATACTTAATTGATGTTTGCCGGCGTATTTGCAGTTTTTTTTACTATGTCAGCATAACCAAATGGACTTAATTAACTGATCATCTACCAGCCACTAACTGTCAAGCATGGTGGAGGAGGGGTGATGATTTCGGCTTGTTTTGCAGCCACGGGACCTGAGTACCTTGCAGTCATTGAGTTGAATATGAACTCCTCTGTATACCCAAGTATTCTAGAATCAAATGTGAGGCCATCTGTCTGACAAATAAAGATTGACCGAAACTGGGTCATGCAACAGGACAATGATCCCAAGTACAGCAGAAAATCTACAACAGAATGACTACCAAAAAAAAAACAAGCAAAAAAAAAAAAAATCTGGGTATTGTACTGGCCCAGTCAAAGTCCATAACTCAACCCAATCAATACAATGTGGTAGGACCTTAAGAGAGCTGCACATAAATGCCCAAAAACCAGTAATGTGAAAGACTGATGAAATCATACAGAAAGCAACTGCTTCAAGTTATTGCTGCCAAAGGTGTTTCTACAAGCTATTGAATCAGGGGGTGTACTTAGTTTTTGCCTGACTGCATAGATTCCTGCGAAAACTTTCTTTCCACATGATTGTATCCAACTGCAGTAAGGGTCCAGGTGCTAAACTGGCCTACCTGCTGTCCAGAAAACATTTGCCACATCCTGAACTGAAAACTAAAACAAAGGAGGCCACTGACTGTGGTTGAAATCATATATCAAGCAAGTAGGGAAAAAAACATTTGGCTTTCAGAATAACAGCAATTTTTCTCCTCAGTGTTGTTAGAAGAAGATCTGATAATTCTAACAAAGGATTCAAAATAAGTATATATTTTTTCAAATAGCATCCCAACATTTTAGGAGACAGGGCTTATATAAAAATGATATCAATTTAAATGGACCCTTTTCAAATCACTGAAAAAAGATGGAGGGAATTCAGTTCTTACTTGAAATGAGCTTTAATTATCTTTTATATACACATACAATTTAAAAAGTTTTATATAGTATCTTTTACTTTTACTAGGATAAATAAACTTTCACACCCTTGTTAAAGAGGTGCTCAGGGCAGCTTCCCTGAGCTTTTATGTGAACCATCCAGGACTGTCTCCTACACAGGGAGGGAGGTCATCACAAGCATAATGAACTCTTAAACAGCTGAGATAGAAGTCATGCTCTGATGTCAAACAACTGCACAGTAAATCAAGAAATCTAAAGTATAGGCACGCACTTCAGCAAACATGACTGTTTGTTCATTGTCACCAGTGTAGCACTGCTCACTTGCAGTATAGAGACGCAAATAAATGTGTAAAAGGAGCTGTCAGGGTTATTATTCTTGAAAGTTTTTTCTTTCTGATAAAAAGCATTTGTTATGTAAGCTGTCAGAAAAGAAACAATGACATTTGTGACAGAGCATTTAACATAAATGAGTAAATGTGATGATCCATTTTTGTGCACATTTGCTGCACCGGCTATTGGAAAGCTCCCACTGATACACAGTATGTTTTGTGGAATCCGTCAAATAGATCAACAACATGAGACTTCAAAGTTTTATTTCACATTGGTAAATATCCTTTCAATTTCACACTGCTAAGGAAATCTGCATTACTGTGTGTTGGTTTAATAACAAGAAGGAAAGGAAAGGAAAAGGCCAATGACAGAACAGTTTCCATGTTGACTACATTAATTTTTCTGTCAACACAGTTGGTCAGCTCAGATGAGCCATGGTCGGTGTCCCTTTTTCACCTCATCTGGCCAAAGGACCATCCGTCGTCCACAAGAATCATAAGAATTCCTACTCCTCCTTGCAGTATTTCAGATTTTAGTGAAACTTGTATTCAGTGTCCACAAGGTGAAGGAAATGTTTGTCGTTTTATGCACTTTTTTTATTTTTCAAAAGAATCGCTATTTCTGAGAGTATTGGTCTGGGTTGTAATGTTTATGAAATGGGCCTTCTTGTATGTCCTTCTGCCATTTATAAATAAATGCCATCATTTAGTTTATTTATGGCATAATAATGTCTTAAACTATGTTAGAGCCGGTCAAGAACTTGGGCTGTGGCATTGGGTCCTGTAATACAGCAATAACCTGGTTTGCCAACATGATCAGCATAACGCCCCATTTTTTTAAATGGAAAATCTTTAGGTCAGTTCACAACATTCTACTATTACTGTTCCTATGTTCCCTTCTTTTAGATGATAGATCTGCTGCTACTTTTTATTATTATTAACTTTTATTTAACCAGGAAGTGAACTGTGATTAAGAATCTCTTTCGCAAGAGTGTCCCGGGCTGACGGGCAGCATCACCCTAGCATGTTTTTCAATGGCAGGAGAAACCGGAGCACCCGGAGAAAACCTGCGCAAGCTCCACACAGAAGGGCCCTGCCTAATACTATATCCATTTGGTATGCTGCACACAAACATATAGGTGATATGCCCATATTGTCTCAATTTACTCCTATCTGGGGGAATGAACAGTTTACACCTGGCTGCAAAGATGAGGGATTTAGGTCTTGGAATGCAAAAGGTATTCAAAAGGTGAAGGACCTTTGTTCAGATGGCGTCCTGCTTACATTTGATCAATTATGTCAGAGGTACCAAATTTCGAAGAAGCATTTCTTCAAATATTTGCAGTTAAGGAGTTATATTTCTTCAAAACACAAACAGATAATGTGTATACCATCTTTATCTAAATTAGAGGAAATGACACTTGCTAACTTAGAAGGGAAAGGTCAAATATCTAAATACTACAATATGTTAGTAGCACATAGCACAGAATCAGCACTAGATAAGTTAGATGCCTGGAGAAGGGATATACAGGAAAATATTGATGA
>VUQH01038116.1:26447-39354 GCA_015106775.1 Etroplus canarensis | reverse complement strand
CCCATACTCTGTGTCTCTCTTTGCTCTCCTTTCTCACTTCTCTCTCGCTCATCCCCAACTGGTCAAGGCAGATGGCTGCCCCTCCCTGAGCCTGGTTCTGCTGGAAGTCTCTTCCTGTTAAAAGGGAGTTTTTCCTTCCCACAGTCACCGAGTCCTTGCTCATAAGGGATGGTCTGATTGTTGGGGTTTTCTCTATAACGCTGTAGGATCTTTACCTTACAATGCAAAAGCGCCTGGAGGAAACTTCTGTGTTACTTATGTTGTGTTACTTTCATTTTCTATATATTTTGGATGCAAATTTGTACTTTACACTCCATATAATTTATTTTAAAACTTTAGTTACTTCATATAATTAAAATCATCAACAGTTGCAATGTTCCAGCTATCTACATGACCCTGAAAAGTGTCATTCTACAAAATAGGTATATTTAATTTAGTTACTTTCAATATATTTTGATGATAAAACTTTCAATTAAGCTCCTTGCATAGCTAAAAAAGCCAATATTTAATCCACTTTGTAAAACAATTATCCAACTTCAAATTATATGTAAACTCATGTGCAGTGCTACTTTTCATATACTAAATCTATAATAGGACACAGGGCTGTACATGAGCCTGAAAATCGTGCCAAATGTTTTCTACATCATTTTTTACACACATTTTATTTCTGATTAAATATTCTGATTTCCATCATTTCACCCTTTCCCTTGCATTCTTGCATTCCCTTGCATGTCCTCCTTCATTACATACACAAACCTTCTATGTGGTCTTCCTCTTTTCCTCCTGCCTTTCAGCTTCGTCTTCAACATGCTTTGCCCAGTATATTCAATATCCCTCTCCTGCGCATGTCCAAACCATCTCAGCTTTGCCTCTCTTACTTTATCGCCAAACTGCTCAACCTGAGCTGTCCTGCTGATGCTCATTTCTAACCCTGTCCATCCTGGTCACTCGCTACGACATTGCCACTGTCTGCTGCTGTCTTTCCGTCACAAAGCACCCCAACACTCATCTCCATCAACTCCATTTTGTACATTGTCCATTGCTTTGGATAGTTAACCCCAAGTAGTACACTCATCCACCTCCACTACCTCTATTCCTTGCATCTTCACCATTCCCCTGCCTCACGCTCATTCACACACACATATTCTGTCTTACTTCTACTGACTATTATTTTTCTTCTTTCCAGTGCATACCTCCACCTCTCTAGGCTCTCTTCCCCCTGCTACCTACTCTCACTACAGATTAGTTTCATCTGCAAACATCAAAGCCCACAGAGACTATTGCCTGACCTCATCTTTCAACCTGTCTATCTCCATTATAAACAAGAAGGTGCTCAGAGCTGATCCCCAATGTGATCCCACCTTCACCCTGAACCCACAAAAAACGTGTTTCACTTGCACCTCTTTAACTCAGCAGTGATTACTGTATTATCAAGGACTGCCATTTAATCAAGTCAAATTCACAGCATTGCACTGTTAATATTTTTTGTCTCATTTCTTGTTGGTTACCATTTCTCTCCTTTTTGCTGTACCATCATTCAGTTGTATAATAGATAATTTCATTATAGAATGTGTTTCATTCTGGAATGAAAGTGTCCATTTGCAGCATATCGCTGACTAACAGCCTGGGTAAAGACATTTATAGAAACTGTATAATTTTGCCTTGAGCGCTACAGTGTGATCACACTGATTTACCTCCTACACACCCAGAAAAGAAATGTACTGCGAGAGGGATGATAGTTGCTGTCCAGCTCCATAACCTCAGCTGATATTAGCCATGAGGCAACAGACAGGTAGAGTGGGTGTTGAGTGACTAGCAGGAGTCCTCATATTATACACAGTATGGGACACATGCTGTGTCCAGAATGCAGATCCAATCAAATTACACAACTTGAGGAGTCTATTTCCACTACATATGTGGAGCTAACATCACAGTCCTGCTTGTGCCAGCTAAAAATACATATGGAGCATGTGGGCAGGGTGAGAGAGAAAAGAGACAAAGGTACTATGGTGTGTTAACAGGAGAAGATGGTTGATGAATCGTCATTCATTTCCCTTCAACTTCCTGGATGTTTATTGCAAATGCCTCCAAGAAGTAATGACTAAACTGTAATCGCCACAGCAGCTCTCAAAAATAACACAGATGGCAACATACAATTTCAGTCCAGGCACAAAATTCTTTAGGGTAGCAGCGATCTGGGCAGCTTGCCATTAGATGGAGGGAGAGCAAGAGAGGGAGTAACAACGGACAAACAATGGAATAATTCACAATCCTTCCACATCCCCCTTTTTTCCTGGCTAGAGGGGAAGTGCCTGGGTTGGGCAGCAGGGGTGGATCGTCCAAGGGAGAGAAAAATAGATTCAAAATCAAGTGTTATTAGTATCCTGGGATGTAGGCAAAAGAAAAAAAAATGACAGAAAGACGGAGAGGAGGAAGGGAATATGCAACAAGGGAGAGAGTGAGTGTGTGTGGGAGGGATAGAAAATTAGATGCAGTGAGAGGGTTGAGAAAGAAAGTTCAAGAAAAAGAGACAAGCAACTTAAGAATATGCAGAGCTAACACATAAAAATTTAGCACTGAGAAACTCAACATGACTAAAGTTTCCAGTAAGACGTGATGGTGAGGTTTGCAGTGGAACTCCTCTAACATAAACACTGAGAGAACAGCACAGCTGGGAGTTATTACAAGGGGGAGACGCAAGTATCTGCCAGTCTAACCTCCAAGTGGCTCGCAATGCCTGTACACATCCCACTAATCACCCCCTGGGGTCTGTGCCATCTCTTAAACTCTGTGCCCTCAGCGTAGTGTGCATTCAGGACACTTTGTTGTGTTGTGGGTTTCATCTGTGTAATCCAATGGTGTATGTTTGCTGCAGGCTTGAGAGTCTGTGACAGACGGGGACTACATCATTCATATGTGTGAGTCTGTGCTGTACTTCTCAGCTGATTAATCTGGTGGGAAGAAAGTGCAAAGGACGGAGACAGTGATTTGAAAGATTAGAAGAGTGACAGCCAATAGGCCCAGCGGGCCTCAAGTTACCACACAACCTCTCCAAAATGAGAGGCAAACAAATGAAATGTGGCCACTGTGTTTGTTTGAACTGTGGGTGTTGAAAACTTCATGGTTTTTGAAGAAAATATTTTGACGAGGGAGAGAAAAATGAGATGTAATGTTTTCCTCCATTGTCAGCAAACTAGCTTGTCATCAGGAAAGTTATCAGCATTTGACTTTTTTTTCAAAACAGAATCCTACATGGGAGGATAAGTAGTATGAACTGCTGGAAAAAAGCATGTCCATGTATTGTTGCAAGCAAATCCATGTAACTGCAGGTTAACATGGAAAATGATCAGGCTGCTTTTCTATAAGGAAATAATATGGAATATTATTACAATACACATACACACACACACACACACACAAAAACACACATGCACTGACCCCAGCATCCTGACTGTGGCACACTGAGAGGATGTGCTCTCAAATGGAAAAGTGCCATTCAATGAATTCCATTAGTTTTCAGCCACAATTAGCTTTTGTTTTGGCCGGCCTCTGTGTGAGTGAGCATATGCAAGTCTTATCTTTACCTCTGCATTTGGGTTTTGATTACACTAAATGTTTAGACTTTTTTTCTTATGTTTAATGCCAGATGAGGTCAAACTTTTTTGTGGCAGCACTTTTTGACCAGTTAGTTCCACATTTTGAGAAACATTCACTGGTAATTAGTCCTGTTCAAAAAATTAAACCACTCATATAACCGCCCCCTATATACTATATAAAGCTGTGGTTAGTAGTCAGTTAGATTAGCTGAAGTTCTTCTGAACAAATTTTTTCACTTGGTATGCCTTTGGGCAGTTATTTCAAGTGAATAACATCACGCTATCTTTATGATTGTGGAGAGACACCCAGATATAGAAACTGCATGTATGGAAAAACCTGTCAAATCTAATAAAAAAACATTAGTGATTTTGACCTAAAATGCTTTTTTTTTCTTACAGGCCATCTTTTGACAATATATTTGAAATGATTCACAACATCATGGATTTAATTATTTTAGAAATACTGCTTATGCCAATAATTTAGAATTTTAACATTCTACAATCTTGCCACCATTGTGGTATTTTACCAATATTCTAGAATCTTGTTATTGAAATATGTCAATAATGTGCTGTAGAATCTTATCTCACATATGCCAGTATTGTAGAATACTGTTGTTCATTACACACACACACACACACACACACACACACACACACACACACACACACACACACACACGCAAGCACCCATGCACACACACATGCACACACAAATCATCAGGTAAAAAGACTGGACTGAAAACGAGTGAAAAAGCAGTCTGAAGAAAAACTTTGGAAGACCTTCAGAAAGCCTAAAGAATGTCTGCTCAAGATCACAAGACAAGACAGTCTGGCTCCTTGGAAGCAAAATATAAAGAATTAAGGGGTGGCTTCAGAATTTTGCACAGTACCATAGTCAGGTAGGATTAGATGATTATCCATTACTTGGAAATTTGGTGGTTTGATTCATGGCTCTTCTAGTGTAGTGAGAGGGGTATTTCTTATATGGGAGCAGTAACTTCTTGGATTCTTACCTATAGTCAGCTCCTAGCACTGAATTGTCATTTTTACATTGCTAACACCTCATGCTCTGTTTACCTGGGTATAAAGTGTCAATTATTGAGCTCTGCAGATGCTAGTAAGAGGATTTTTTTTCTAATTCACCCTTTTCCCCTGTTTGCAGTTTTAAAGAAATATAAATAAACATAAAGAAACTTACTGAATTTTTTTTTCAAAAATAAAAAGGAAATAAAAAACAAAGCCTTATTCAGGACCTAGTTATTAAAAAAATGATTATACTATGCTCTGTTATGGGATGTTAGGTGGGAAGAGCAGCTGCGAGAAGACAGAAAAAGCGTCAGTGACAAAAGACACTGATTCAAACAGACACAGCAAGAAAGGTGACGATGGAGTGGAGGTGTGATACAAAGTCTCTTGCATTTCAGCAGCAGCTGTATGCAGGCTAAAGCAGCTTGCTCCCTTGTATTTTCCTGAAGTGGTTGCCACAACAGATTAATCCCGCACTGGTAATCTGGCAGAGGTTTTACACAGCATGCCCTTCTTGATGCAGCCATGCATTGTAAGAGGGGCGTGTGTATCCACCTGGAATCGACCTTTTGCTTGTAAGGTGAATATGTAAACCACTCACTACAGTGATGCTAGATTTAGTTGCAGTATATAATTCAGAATTTCTCACCATTTTTAAAGCTCAGTCAATGAATTTGGGGAGCACTTTATCAGACGACGACACACTAGTTTGCATGCTTAATTGTTTAAGGCACAGACGCTTGAGAATATTTTCCTCCGCACAAGTGAATGCTGAAAGTGGCATTGGCAGGTGATGAAACTGGATCGCAGCTTGTTGAATAATTGAACAGTGGCCTACTGCGATGGATGGATCATGACCGCTGTTAACCCTTTCGCAGCCAGGGATCCCTGGCTCACTGTTAGAGTGTGTTTGGGACATGCGTGTGTGTGTGTGTGTGCTGTTATACTTACTCTAGATTTGCTACAAAGAAGCTTGTGAACACTAATGTCCATTACATACTTTCCACAGCAGATTATTGTAAACTTTATCACCTCTTTATAAGTCAGTCAGTCCTTTGAGCTGTTGCATTTTTTTCTGCTGAATTTGTATTGCTACAGGCAGATGTGGGAAGGTCTGATACATGATGAGTGTTTAAAAATACATAAAATCCATATTCAGTGTATCATCTGTGTACTGCAAAAACACCTACTGTTTTTGATAAATGCTCTATCTGCTGACCAAAGACATTGCAATTACATGTGTATCTACTGAATGTCAGTAATGGTTAAAATAAAAGAAAACTTCAGAAAAGACTTTATGGAAAATTAAAATAATCACAGTCTGATGAAAAATCCAATCTGGAAAGTGCATCTTTTTTTCCATGGGCCTGGTGTAAGTTTTTATGACTTTCCATAACCGGACCAGAGTTCTTTCATGACCTAAAAACTGCATCCCAGTTTGTTATTGCTACTTCTCAGCTTGGAAAAAATTTCACTGGAGTCGGCAGTCTATTTTCCAGCTGGGCTTCCAATGCAGAAATTACTATAAGTGTTCAAAACAGAAGAAAACATTTCTGCTGTACTACTGTAACAGCTGACCATTGGAAAAAAAAACTTTTTATGTTTTCATATGGTAAGCATCCAAGTGATTAAAGTTGTTAAAGTAAAATTGTTCTCTAATACTGTGGCCATCCAGTTCTGTACAGCAATACACAAGAAGCTGCCGACTCTTAGTTTCTGTGCATACTTTCCTTTTATCTGCTAAGGAAGATCCTCACTTTTTGCTTGGACATATTTTTCTCATAGGCAGTTGTAGCTATCACTCAAGCTTTGAATTTGACACCCATTAGAGCCATTTTAAGAAAAGTATATCCGCTGGAAATCCTTTAAAATAATGGGAAAAAGTTTTCAAGCAAGAGTTTTGGTGTTGGCTTTAAGTCATGGGAATGTGCTAGCGACAGACTTCTAATGTGGAAAGACAGAGAAGCCCACTTTTGTTTGTTCAGTTTATGTGAGTATACCCACATTAATTAAGGACATTTAATTGCTACTCGTGGTGCTTCATTGAGCATTCTAACTATTTACTGTAGTTTATGCATTCTAGTAAGACTTTTTCACTGCAGACATTTATGACACAACACAGTAGTTCTGTTTACATGCACCAGAAATGAATCTCATTGTTTATACCTGTGTGAATTCTCTGCATATGTGTGTGCTGTGAATACACCATGTTTACAAAAGTATTGGGCCACCCACACATTACACCTACAGCAGCTTTTATGACAGCCCATTCTATAGGCATTAACATGGAATTCCCACTGCAGCTGTAAAAGCTTCCAATCTTCAGGGAAGGCTTTCTACAAGATTGAAATCTCCCTTCTAGTTCATCCCAAAGGTGTTTGATGGAGTTGAGATTTATGCTCTGTGCAGGACTGTCTAGTTCTTCCACACCAAACTCACCGAACCATGCCTTTATGGACCTTCCCTTGTGCAATGGGGCACAGTCATGCTAGAAAAGAAAAGGGCCTTCCCCAAACTGTTCCCACAAAGTTGGAAGCATCGAATTGTCCAAAATGTCTTGAAACATTAACATTTCTCATCGCTGGTCTGGAACTAAGGGGCCCAGGCCACCCCAAGAAGAACAACCCCACAGCATTATCCCTCCTCCATGCAACTTTACAGTTGACACAGCACAGTCAGGCAGGTAATGTTCACCTGGCATTCGCCAAACCCAAATTGCTAGATAGATAAGCATTATTGGTCACTTCACAGGGCATGTTTTCACTGCTCCAGAGTCCGGCCTTTATACCGCTCCATTGTGCATAGTGATTCAAGTCTTGGATGCAGCTGCTTGGCCATTAAAAGACATGTCATTAAGCTCCTGGTGCAAAGTTTTTGTGTTGAATGCCAGAGGAGGTTTGGAGCTCTGCAGTTACTGAGTCAGCAGAGTGTTGGCAACTCTTACCGCTCTGCAACTTTTTGTGGTTTGCTGTGTCCTGGCTGGGTTGTGGCTCCTAAATGCTTTCATTTTAAAATAATACCACTTAGAGTTTATGGTGGAATGTCTAGGAGGGAAGAAGCTTCACAAATTGACTTGCTGTAACAGTGGCATCCTATTACAGTATCACCCTTGAATTCCGTGAGCTCTTTAGAACGGCCCATTTTTTTGTAAATGACTGCATGGCTAGGTGCTTGATTTTATACACCTGTGGCAATGGGACTAAATGAAACACCTGAAATCAATGATTAAGTGGTTTAGCCCAATAACTTTGTCTATATAGTTTGCCTTTTACTTGGCCTATTGGAGATTAATAAAATTCTCTTTAGCTGAACTGCATTAGTGATGACGAGGTTAATGAATAGCTATTTAGCCGAGGAACAGCTTTTACAGTGACCTTCATTGTGGACACCAAAACTTGCCTGTTTTATTCCATGTGTTATAGTGTTGTTGATACTATACGTAATGTTGAACTCTTACAGTTTTTAAGTTTTAAGAAGACATCCAGCAGAATCTTGTTTCACACGCTGCTTTACCACTGACTGAAATTCCTTCCAGTGGACACTTTCTGGCAGCAGAGACTACTGAAGCCAGAGCTTAGCCAAATCTAATTTAAAATGGAGCTCTGAATAGAAATGTTACCAATGTTGCATGACTCAAAGTACAAACAAACAGCAGCACATGGGACTTTTACTGATGCCATGGTTGTCAAACAGTTCCATGGAGACAGCAGTGGAACTAGTGGAGCCTGTTCCACTAATCAACGGAGGAGTATCTGAAACATGTTGGGTAACATTTTAGGATTAGGTTACAGAAAAACATGTGGACATACATGCATTATCTAAAGACTTCAGAGAGTTTCAATTTTTTTGGTGACTGTGAAAGCATAGCAAAACCCATATGAGGATCATTTAATGAGGCTTTTTAAAATTATGATAATTGCTGTGTCTCAGACTTTCTGGCCATGACAGTTCTGCCCTCAAACTATGTGTGTGTGTGTGTGTGTGTGTGTGTGTGTGTGTGTGTGTGTGTGTGTGTGTGTGCCCTGTGTGCAGCTGCTTCAAGTGTTGCTCAAGCACAGAGAAAAGGAGCAGATCTGGCTAGTTTACATTGGATGAGAAAGACGGTGAGAAGGGAATGAGAGTCAGATGAAGAGAAGCAGAGGAAGGATCTGTAGCTTGTAAAAATGAAGGACAGTAGAATAAGAAAATATGCTGGGAAGGAGATGATGCATAGGATGTAGAGGACAGAAAGAAATGCAGAGCTAGTGAGAGAAGGGGAAATAAGAGAACACTGGCCAGAGATCTTAATAACCAATAGTTTTCCCTCTGGTGTTGGTGCTGTGTCACATAACAGCAGCGCAAGTGTATGATTTGTGTGTCCAGTGCTGCTCTACTAGGACAGAGCTGCTTATATCTGTTTACAAAGTCCCCAGCTCAGCTTCACTGTGTGTGTGTGTGTGTGTGTCAGAGTAATGCATGTTCTACCTGCTGTTTAAGTGTTTCCTGAGATCATAACTCATGACTCCTGAGCAACTTGATCAGATCAGAAAATTGGTTAACTGTGTTAGTCACAGATGAAGTTTTCATACGATATTCTGTTTGCAGATCTATAGTCTATCATCAGTAATTGCTTGGACTCTGCAAGAATTTGGGGTTGATGGTTACTACACATTCAAGACTTTAGAGTTGATCCTCTTTGGTGTGCTCCCATTGAGAGTACAACGAGAAGATTAATACCACCTTTGTAGATATGAGACAGGAGCCAACAACCAGGCTCTGTCCCAAAATAACAAAATCTGCCTACCAGCACCTCTAAAGCTCATGGTGAATACATGATGATATATGTTTATTGTTACTGTCTACGTGATCAGGCTTAAGAGGAGTTTATGCTCCAGGGTATTTATCGGCTTTGAGTAAGTCACAGATTTTCTGCTGGTTGTCTGTCAGCTGGTCCTGGCCAAGAAAGACAAAGAAAACTGAACATGGTAATTAGCAGTAATGGTATGCAGGTATTTACAGAGCAAGGTATTGGCAGAGCAAGGCTAGCCCAATAGTTTCAAAATAAAAGTTGTACTGATACCTGTCCTTCCAAAGGACATCCAACCTGGAATTTTTAAAATGGAGAAGCTTGCTGACCAAAACATTTGCGTACTGATATTTTGTCAACAAGAATAAAATTAAACAAACAACAAAATCACACAATACACATAAAAGAATGAATGCACCATCAGCTGTGACACTACTCATGACACTATTTCAAATCCTACTAAGATACCTGGCCACCAAACTTAAACTCCAGTACTGTGCAAAAGTCTTGAGCCAGTCCTTATATCTTTATACTTTGATTCTAAGGAGCCATATTTTCTTTGTAATTTTTCAAGTGTTCTCGAGTAATATCTCTCCAGGCGTTTTGAAGGTCTTTTAAAGTTTTTCTTTGGAAATTAGCCGCTTTTTCACTCATTTTCAGACCAGTCCTTGTATCTGACCAGTTTCTGATAATTTTTTTTATTTGTTAAACCACTTAACACTGACCTGTGACTCATTCAAGCCTAAAAAAGGTGGTTCACAGGATGAACCAGTGTTATCTCTACACATAACAGGCAACTGAGCAAAGAACAAAATTTAAATTGAATCTTTAGGAACTTTGTTACCAGCAGGTTGTGGCAAAAACATATAATTTCTTCCCATTTTTTTAGTTGAATCTGTAAAAAATGCCAAAGACAACACGGCTTGACAGGCCTAAAATAGTATTTTTGCACTAATAATGTGATTCCAAAAGACTTACTTGCCAAAAACTTGGTATATCTTGTCATGGTGTGCAATGTATTCTTACGAAATTGAAGAAACTGGACAAATGCAGGACAAAAGAAGTTGTTGTAGGCCTAAAAACAATCTACAATGGATGAACAGTATTTAAAAGTCATGTCCTTAAGAAATAGGAAAAAATCCAGCAAAGATCCAATACAGGCCCTGAGAGATGCATTCAGCTGATCCATCTACTGTTCATTGAAGTCCCATCAGAAATGATCTCAGTGGAAGAGTAGCTGTCTAAAAGCCATTCTTAAGGAAGGGAAACTGGGAGAAAAGAACTGATGTATCACAACCATTTCATGACTACATCTATTTCCACTCAAATGTACCCTGTCTTTTTAAGCCTTACTTTTGGTTTTTTTGCCTTTACTAGATTGGACCGTGGGGAAAGAGTAAAAACGGATGACACAGAGGAAATTATCTAGGATGACCCCAAACCCAGGCTCCTGCAGAAGGACTGTAGCCTTCAGTATATGGGCCACCGCTCAACCAGGTGAGTTATCATGGTGTCCATATTTTCTATTGTGATAATCTGATCAGTATTTCTTGGTATTTACGAGAGGGTGTAACTGACTGTTTTGGACGTGGAAGCAACACCCCCTCTGGCTGTCTGTTTATAATTACATTGCAGAATTTAATGCCTAGCACAGCCAGTTTTGATCTGGGACCCAAGTTGCTGTTTTACCCAGGTTTGCTATCAATGTTCCCAGGACTTATGCTAAGCTATGTTAGCTACAGGTCTGCTAACATGAGAGTGGTATTAATCTGCTCAACTCCCAGCAAGAGAGCAACAATGTTGAAGTATTTAAAACAAAACTTTAGCCTGATTGACTTCAGCTTCAGGACAAACAAGGGGGCCAAAACAAGGCAGATAAAAGCATGCATGCCAAAAATATCACAAGTTATACTTTTCAAAAGTCACTTTATGACTCAACATATTCTGCTGTCACATGGCTTCACAGTCAGATGTCCATGTAATTTTTCAGTCATTAGCAGGAATGAATATGGTGTCTAAAGGACCATTTGAAATTCATGAACTCAAGTCAACCCATACATGACTGCTTCATTTGACGGAGATGTCTGTGTCTGAGGGCCTGTGAGGATACAGCTGTGCCTTCAAGTCACAATCTTTAAATATGCGCTGCAGGGATTTATTACTTTTTCCATAAAAACATCTCCTTTGAATTTAAAACTTGGAGTACAGCAGATGAGTGAAAACAGGCATTTAGTAGCATGCAACTACACTGTTCCACAGAAAAAACACCCACTAATGAGCTTCTTGCAATTTTTTTGTCATGCTGACCTAAATATCTGATTAAGCAGTCATGGATGTTGATATTTGTTGTCATTTAACACCAGCTGATGATCCCTGCAGCATAACTGTCAGACTTAAGCTGTAATTAGCTGCAAAACTCCTGTGAGTGCTAACATATTGTGCAGTGTGTTATAGCTCAGGGCTGCACTGTCACTGAGCACAGGCAAGAGCATGATGGATATGAAGGCAGTCAGCTTGATTCTTCCTAATAAGCACAGAAATAGCTTTGATGCTGAGGCAATTAGACAACCCTCTGAAAAGTCATTTCAGGCTGTAGAAAGGCAAACTGGTATAGATTTGACATGAACGATTGGTTCCTTCAGTACCTTACAGAGTTTAATGTTACTACAAGGAAATTTTAAAATGCAACTAAAATAAAAAACTAAAACAAAATAATAATAATAATAATACCCATCAGGCATAACATTATGACCACCTACCTAATATTGTTTTGTCCCCCTTTTGCTGCCCTACATGCATCAAATGAGCCTTGGCCACCCATGACCCTGTTGCTGGTTCAACACTGTTCCTTCCTTGGACCACTTTGATAGATCCCAACCACCGCAGACCGGGAACACCTTACAAGAGCTGCAGTAAAGATGCTCTGACCCAGTCATCTAGCCGTCACAATTTGGCCCTTGTCAAACTCGCTCAAATCCTTATGCTTGCCCATTTTTCCTACTTCTAACGCATCAACTCTGAGAACAAAGCGTTCACTTGTTGCCTAACATATCCCATCCACTAACAGTTGTCATGATGAATAGATATTAAATGTTATTCACTTCACCTGTCAGTGGTCGTACTGTTATGCCTGATCGGTGTACGTGTCAGGCTGTGACCTGCAGAGCACATCTTCCATGAGAACCTTCTGTATGCAGCTGATTGGATTTTCAGACTGATTTCACGACAGAAGGAAAAGCATCAAAAGCATTGACTGCCCAAAATGATTTTCCAGAAAACACTCTTTGCCACAGAGATTTCAGTTACGTGTATGGTAACAGTAATCTAAACCAGCCACAGGGGCCCACAAGCCAGTGTAGTCCTACTGCCAGTCCCAAGCCTGGTTAAATGGTGAGGGTTGAGTCAGGAAGGGCATCTGGCGTAAAAACTTTGCCAAATCAAATATGCGGATTCATAACATGACTTCCATACCGGATCGGTCGCGGCCCGGGTTAACAAC
>VUQH01038116.1:6582-24138 GCA_015106775.1 Etroplus canarensis | reverse complement strand
GTGTTTTTTAGAGGTATGTGTGTGTGTGTGTGTGTGTGTGTGTGTGTGTGTGTGTGTGTGTGTGTGTGTGTGTGTGTGACAATGTGTGGATCAGTGTGTGGGAATGTCTGCTGGATTGCAGCTGTGAGTTTCGCAGACACAAATGTGAAGAGCCTGAGCATCATGAGTGTATTGGTGAAACAGCACAGGTGTGAAAGCAAAGCTGGAATGGAGAGTGTGTCTCTGGTCTCCACACCATCATCACAACACACAGGTGCAAAGCTCTCTTCACAATTTTCAAGGACGTCTCAGTCAGCATAAGTACTACTTGCTGCCTACCTTTGAGTTCTCTGTATTTCACAGTGTTTTTGTCTCTCATATTTTTGCCAGAGCTTTTGCGTGGGCAGCACATTGATTGATCCTCACCCTGGATAAAGCCAGCCTACTGTATATGCCACTGATATTCCCTCATCCAACAACTGATATTTAAAAGAAGACATTAAGAAAATCAAGATAGAAAAGCAGAGCGTATGGTTTTTGAAATATTGGTATAGACCCTGAAATCCACAACTAAGCATCAGTTAGCAATTTCAGGAAATTATTTTTGAAGCAAGTCCCAGATGATTCAAAGATGGGACGAGATCACAGGCCTGTTTTCAACATTCACGCCAGTAAGGGCTGCACAAAAGTAGTGCAGTCTATAAATAATGCTGAGGATTTGGGTCAAGCATCTTAATTGCTACAGACATGAATTTTAGACAGTACAGGTTCAGTCGTCTCGTAATCCATAAACTTATGGCTTGGATGATTTGTAAAGCCAATAAAAATTTCACCACAGAGAAAAAGGACAACATTCTACAAAGCACATACAGACATTTTAGTAAAGTCTTTGAGGACGTTGCTGAGGAGGAATGACAGTTGTCAAAAGAAGAGCTGTTACAGAGTTTGGGAGCCCTGACAGCAAATACTCACTATCAGAGAAATGCTTGCAGAGGTTTGTTGCAGGATCTGAAGTTCAGTCATATTGAATGCAAAGTTAGGTACAAGAGCTCACCATTAGCAAGATCAACAAAGTGCTGCAATCAGACCATGAAATGTATTTAAACTATTGTTCTAAAACCAACTAAAAGGCAATGCAAAAAAGCTAAAATATACAGTCATTTTTTGTTTATAGTAGAACAATGCTGGTTTGGTGTTGTACAATAAAATTACACTCAAAAACACAGGTAAGACAGAAGGAAATGCTTAGAACTCTGACAGTATGCCTTTGCCTTAAATGTGACCCTGTGTGACCTTGACTTATGACCACACTATCTTGTAAATATTATCAGACGTTCTACGTTCATAGGTATTAGCCACACAAAGTTTGAAAAAGATCCAGCATACAAGTCAGCTCCTACAGTGGTAAATTTTGTAAAAGACAGATAAATGGACGCACTGACCTCAAAAATGTTATCAGTTCTTTGACCCATCATGGTGATTAACCAAACGACCACTGACAAGGATTCAAAGTCCAGTCAGAACTGTGGCGGCAATATTTTCAAAAATCAAGCACTACTTTAGTTCATAATGGCCACTAAGTAAAGCTCAGCCTGCAGTCCTAGTAGATAGCTGATAACAGCTGATTTCAGTGCCAGCCCACATTAGCTGATGGCTCAGTTGACATCTTCTATGAATCCAATTGGTGCATCTCATATAGATTTTTAAATTTGCTCTCACCTGCCTACAACTGCTGCTGCATCTGCAAGCTGCTAGACAACCCACCTCAAACCCAGCTCCACCTTTCATAATTTTCCTGCTGTGTCCTAATTAATCAGTATCAAGCCTGTCATCACTCATGCCTGTTTCCTCACCATATGTTTTCCATGTTTATGTATGGAGGGGCTCCCGGAACACAGCTACACTGCCAAATACAAATCACTGCAGATGACTTTAACAACCTTCTTTTGACTCAAGGGGGCCTTACTGATCTAATGAAGAATGTCGGCACCTCTGATAATAGAGGAGAGGTATAGAAACTCCAGACTCTTGCCATTTTATATCTAATTCCTTCTAACTTTACATGACTTAAACCACAACACTCTGACAAAAACATTTCCTGCTAAGTTAAAATAAACATTTTGTCCATCCACTAAAACGTCTAGGTTGATATCCTCTGGGTTAACAAGGAAAAAATTTGAATACATTATCAGCTCTGCATGGGGAGCGATAATACATAGAAGCACACAGCTGTGCTCACTCTCACATACCCACCCACACACTTTTAACACAATGCTCTCAGTTGTTCATGTCTCTCTGACATTACCCACCTTCAATTTCTGTACTTTAACTTCCCCAAGACATGTAGCCTACACACCATCATTCCCCACTAGTGACCCTTCCACATCCTACATGCGCCTACTCCAGGAATTTGGTTTACTCTCTCACACACACTGAATCAAGACCCTTGATGTAACAGCATTGGTATTCAAAGCAGGGGGTGGAGGGTCTTGTATACTAGCTCCAGATGTTAGTAAGAGTCACTCACTCTCACCAACTTACAGAAAAAGCGTTACAAAGCAATTATACTTAAGCATGTTTAGTTTTATTTTAGTTTAAAACTTTCTATAAGCATGAAACATGTTGCTGGTGGACATGTCAGGTTAAGTAAAGGTTAAGCAAATAAAAGGCCTAAAAGAAAACTGTGCTGAGAATTCTGAAAAAGTTTTCATGCCCTGGCATAAACTGTACTGTGTAACAGACAACCACAAGTGGCTTGTTTTGTCAGAGCAACAACTACTAGTTTGTTTGCCCCTTACAGTACATCTAAGAGGACAGAAATCCTCTGTCTTATAAGACAGGCTGAAGTGGTGACTGCAGTACCTCCAGACAACTCCTGTTACACTGGAGCTGACATACAACATCTTTTTCTTATTATCCCGGGCAAAATGAGAAGCTGAGCCAGGGAATGGGACGCCCACTGAGTCAGAGCTGAGCCATCATCTCATTTTCTGTTGTTAGACTAATGGCTGCAGGTAATCATTTTTAGCAGGTAGAGACCAAGAACCAAAAGCGCATTTGAAATATAATGTGCCAACCAAGAATGCCCTTGTTGGAACAGTTTACAACATATACAGAGAGGCAGAAATAAATCAGATGTTGAAGGAAATATTAACATTTAAGTGCTGCTAAACATTGATGTCAGTTATTAATGAAAATCACACAAAGATCATTTTCTTTAATTTTTTGCCAAGAAAGACACATTGTCTGTTGCAGTTTATCTCAGATATTCAACAGTGTTACTAGTTGGCTTTTTTCATTCCTGACTCCTCTGCCCCAACCTTTACACTTTGTGATCTCTGTCCATAATTATCCTACACATATCTTTTTCACGTAGATGACAACCACAGTTTGCAATTTCTAAAAATCTTTAAAGAGCATTTCTCTTGAAGTTCTATTAAAGAGGATTTTGTGAAACCTGTTCGGACTATCTGGAGTACTTCTGCTCCATGTTTGGTTTATTTAATCTCTGTTGTTGTTTTGATGGAGATCAGAATTTGAAAAGATTTAATCATCTGCCACACATGTGGGTGCTCTTGTGTCTGCATGCAAATAATGCACTTACACTTGTATATTTCTGCTAGAACCATCATGCATACTAAGTAAAATGTACTATCTCGCTCTAAGTGTTTTAACAGATGTGTTTATATGTGTGCTCCATAGGGAGCAGATGATCTCAACAAATCCTGAACATGATGCAGGGCCTTTTCTTTTAAACAACCGACCCAGCAGGCTAATAGCAGGGTCAGTCATCTGCTACTACACTGTTTCATATGGATTTGTGTCTAAAAGAGCCATGATGGTCAGTTCCACAGATCCTGGAAATGAAATTATTAAAAGTAAGACATAAAGAAGACAGACATGACATCATATGCCCTGAGATGTATATGCATGTTTCTCCAAAACTCATTCTACTCCCTTTTCTCTCTGCCTTTTTATCTTTTTTAAATGAGGACTTCTTTTTTTTTTTTGCAGAATTTTGCATTGTGTATGTTTCTGGCACACTCAGTAATATCACCACGACCATCACCATAGCAAGGACTTTTGTGTGTTTCCTAACAAGCCTGGTGTGAAACCACTCTGGAGTCCAGCGGGACTGGAAAAACCAACAACAATGGACCACAATATATTTATTTGTGGTGGAGGCCTCACCACTGACAGAAAAGGAAAATTAAAACCAGGGGAAGGTGAGAGAGGAGAATAACAGAAACAATTATATATATTATTATAATAAATATATAATATATCAATATTATATATAATATATTATAAATAAAATATATAAATATAATTATTTTTTAGCTACATTTCACCAATATCAAATATTTGTTATGAATTTTGAAAAAGCAACATTTAAATGACTGAACTTTGAGAATAACTGTGTGACTAAATAATATACTATATAGTAAATTACAATCTTTACAATCACATCAAGACTATTCATGGTATATCTCACTGAAAAAAGAGTAACATTCTGTTTGAGGCGGTTGATGAATTTATTTGCTAACTGTTAACAGCATTTGTTCAGGCAAGTCACAACATTTAATTCGGCAAAGCTTTCACTCAAGTTCCTCCTCTAGGTCTGCAGCTTGAAGACGACATGAAACAGCCAAGTTTTCTACATTAGGTTAATGCTGCGATCACAGACTGTACAGTTATGTGAAAAAAGCTTTCACAGGATTCCATAGAGTCCTGTGAAAGCTAAGTACACTCTTACTGCCACCATAGGAACTGAGAGGGTAAATAGCTGCTAGGTGCTGCTAATCAAATTAGCTTGACTAATTGAATTATCAGTCGCTAGAACACCTATATAAAAGCATAAGTTTTAGTGGTTTGCTGGTCTGGAGCATTCAGGTGTGTGTTAATACATCTCCACCATCTTCCCAGAAGCGGACATCCCAGTAAATTCCCCCTAAAGTCAGACCGTGCAACGCTCAAGAGCTACATCTCAAGAGTCTACAGGCCTCACTTAGCATGTTAAATGTTTATGCTCATAAAAGTACAATTAGAAAAAGACTGAGGAAGTATGGCTTGTTTGGAAAGGTTGCCAGGAGAAAGCCTCTTTTCTCTAAAAAGAACAAGACAGCATAGCTTAGGTTTGGAAAGTTACATCTGAACAAACCACAAGACTTCTGGAACAATATCCTTTGAACAAATGAGACCAAAGTGGAGATGTTTGGTCATAATGTACAGTGCCAAGTTTGACAAAAACCAAACACAGCATATCAGCACAAACACCTCATATCAACTGTCAAGGATGGTGTCTGGCTTGTTTTGCTTCCACAGGACCTGGGTGCTTTGCAGTCTTTGAGCCAACCATGAACTCCTCTGTAAACCAAAATATTCTTAAGTCAAATGTGCGGCATCTGTTCGACAGAGCTAGGCTAAAACTGGGCCGTGCAATTGGAATATGATTCCAAGCACACCAGCTTATCTGCAACAAAATGCCTGAAAAATAAAAGAATTAAGGTGTCACAATGACTCAGTCAAAGTCCAGACCTCAACCTGACTAAAATGCTGTGGTGGGACCTTAAGAGAGCTATGCATAAACAAATGCACACAAACCTCAATATATTGCAGCAATGTTGTGAGAGACTAATAAAATCAAACAGAGAATGATTATTTCATATTACTGCGTATAAAAGTAGTTCTACAAGACATTGAATTATGAGAGATAATTAGCTTAACTGCATAAAGTTCTGTGACAGCATTCTTTTTCACATGAATGTACATAAAAGATGGACATAACCACATGACATTACTTGCTCCTTGTATAGTATTTTTTAATTACCAGAGAGCTACTACATATTATTTCATTGTTTGTACTGGACAATGACAATAAAACTTCTATTTTATCTGTTCATTAGTAAGTGAAGTCCTGTCGTGAAACATCTAGATGAGAGTTTTCACCAGATATCACGTTGCCAAGATGATGTTGTGTTAACATGGTGATATCCTTCACAGGTTATAGCAGGTTAACGTGTAGGGGCATGCATGTCTGTGTGAGAAAGTGAAACCCAGCACTTCATCTTCAGGCTTTAGTGTTAATGACACACACACATAACACACCTCACTGCATATGTGTATCTGCAAAGGGGAGAAAGAGGAGTACACAGAGTGCAGACACCTCAGGTGTGTGTAGAGGTAAGGGAATACAACTTAACCATGATTCATGATGCTGCTGTCCTTAACACATTCTCCCAGGGGTACTGATCATTCTTTCTGTTAAAGGCATTCAGTGCAGTCTGCTGGATGCTATTGTGCCAACAAGTCAAAGATTTTAGAAGAAAAGGAGAGACAAAAATTAAGACAATGACTGAGCTGAGTTTGTTCAACAATACAACACAATTTCTTCTAATATTGACACAAAGAGGTGTAATAAAAGAAAAAAAATAAGATGTCTGAAATTGATTTTGTGGTTCAGTTGCAGTGTGTTCCATTGAACCCACTCTAATTAATTTTAAGTGGGCAAAAGTAGCTGAAAATTGAGTCAGTCCTTGTGTTCATGTTATGTCATGCAATATTTCAAAAGTGACATGACTAAATGGTTTTTCTGCAGAAGAGCTTTGATGAACAAATAAAAATAATTGTCTTTTCATTTTTTTGTCTTTTCTCAGTGGTATTAAGTCAAAAATATATACAGAGAATAGACGATACAGATATAGAATGCGTATATATTATATTAAATTGCATGTACACACACATGCAGAAGCAGTGATTCCATCGGTCAGCAGTCTACCCCTCGACTCTTTCTGTTGTACCACAAATCAAGAGGGGAGTAAACATGAGAGGAATGCAAAGGAAAAAAGCAACCTGGGGGAGGATTGGCCATAAAATAGAGGAAAAATACAGACAGTGTCATGTAACCTGGGGAACACATGCACAAACACACAAAATTCCTCTCATGGGGATATTTATTGGGGAAATGTGAAAATAATTACAGTTGCAGAAAAGTTCATGCCATGTTTTTTATGTCTATGCATGTGTCTAGAGTAATCCTTTCAGGGCATCAGAACTGCATGATCTGCAGATGCAAAGACTTTTCTTGTGTCAACAGCCAGACAAAAGAATATTAAATTAATGAAGTGAAATACTTTTGGCATTTGATGGACATATTTTGAAAATGAATTGATCCAAGTCCTAACTTTCCCCGTACAGCTGTTTTTTTAAGAGTCTGATACTGTTGGGCCTCCCACACTGCTCTCCCATGCCCCTATTGGTGCTATAAACTGGAAGTAAAGTTTGTCACTGGGGTAGTTAGCAGTGGGATCCAACTCTGAGGCCCATCCTTTGACCTATATTTGTTTACATTTAGGCATATTGGAGCCATTAAAAGCATGCAAAGTTAACTATCATCGATTCCTTTGCAGAAGAATTTCATACTGAAAAAACTTAAAATTATGATCTTTCTCAAGTTCTTAAGTTACAACTCCAATTTCTAAAAAGGCTGGGAAAATATAAATAAAATAGAATGCGATGATTTGCAAATCTCATAAACCAATATTTGACTCACAAAAGAACAAAGAAAACATATTGAAAGTGAGATATTTTACTATTTCATCAAAAATATAAGCTCATCTTAAAATTGATGGCACCCTCACGTTAGGATAGGGCCATGTTTACCGTGTAACATACCCTCCTCTTTTAAATACAATCTATCTATAACAAGAATGTTGTCACATTCTTGTTATAGATAGGATTCTAGTTGCTCAAAAGTCCAAGGGCTTCTCTGTCATATTTTGCATTTCACTGATGCACCAAAATATCTTTAATTGGTGAAAGATCTGGACTGCAGGCAGGCCAGTTCAGCACCTGCACTCTTCTACTAAGAAGCCATGCTGTTGTAATAGCTGCAGAATGAGCTTTAGTATTGTCTTGCTGAAATTTGCAAGGCCTTCCCTGAAAAAGATGGCATCTGGTGGGAAGCATATGTTGCTCTAAAACCTTTATATAATTTTAGGCATTGATGGTGCCTTTCCAGACAGTACCATAGGCATTAATGCACCCCCACACCATCAGAGAGGCAGGCTGCTGAATGGAGCACTAATAAAAAGCTGTCCCTCTCTTCTTTAGTCTGGAGGATGTGGTGTCCATGATTTCCCAAAAGAAAGTTTGATTCGTCGGACTGCTTTGCACTTTGTCAATGGCACTGTGTTCATAGACAGTGATTTCTCGAAGTGTTCCTGAGCCCATGCCAGTGATTTCCTTGACAGAATCATGCCTTTTCGTGCCACCAGAAGGCCAGAAGATCACCAGCATCCAATACTGGCTTTTGGCTGTCACCTTATGCACAGAAATGTCTCCAGATTCTAGGAATCTTTTGATGATGTTTTGTACTGTGGATAATGAAATATTCAAAGTCTTTGGATTGTTACATTGGGGAAAATTAATTCAAATGGACTTCATTACTTTCAACATGTTCCTCCAGCTGTTTCTTTTCAGTACCACTTAATTTTCCAGCCTTTTGTTGCCCTGATTTCAACCTTTCAGAGATGTGTTGCTGCCATCAAATTCAAGATGAGCCAGTATTTTTCATGATAGTAATAGTAAAATGTATATATATAGTAAAATGTTTTCTGTGTTCTTTTGTGAATAAAATATTGGTTTATGAGATCTGCAATTCATTGCATTGTGTTTTAATTTATATTTTATGCAGAATTCCAACTAAACTTTTTTGGAACTGGGGATATATAAGTTAGTGTTCAGAGATAATGTCAAACATGTTGGTGAATGGGTCAAATCAGAGTACTAAACTACAAGTACTAACTTTTTAGAATATCACTATGCACCTGTCTCTTTGACACCTTTATCTTTCCATCATGTCTCCCTCTCCAAATCATTTCACCCTGTCTTACATCTCAGCAGCAGGAGGAAACAGTGTGCCAGATTAGTTCTTGATACTAGATTTCTTTTTGTTTTCGGTGAGGGTTGGCAAGAACGCACAGAAGGTAAGGCTACTCGCTTTCTGTGAATTCCCTGGACACTTACTTTTGCTTTTCTTGCATGTGTTCATTTGGATGTTACACAGACTTTGCATTAGGGAACTAACTACGATATGAGTGGGATGTTTGTGTTCTTACATACAGCTCCACTGAGTAGTTTCTAGACAAGTCCAGAGCTGCAGAACATATGTGAAAACAGTTACATATAGCTTGAAACAATATGAGTTACACTGATTATACAAATATAATCTACACAAAGTGAAATGAAAAGCCAAAGAAAAACACCAGTAACATAAAACCGCTTAGGGTCAGGCATCTAATATAAACTCCTTAGCAGGAGGCAAGATACACATACACACCCACAATTACCAACAAACTGGCACATGCACAAGCCATCTATTTTATGTCTCTCCCTCACTGTGTGACTCCACTGCACTGCAAAGCTTTGCTTTTCTGAGTCCCTTACCCCCCTGAGAGGGTTGGAGGCACATCCTGAAGCCTCTTCCACTCAAGCTTCAAGGTTAGTACTGGCTGCTCTCAGCCTTTGGTTCCCTCTGTCTGCTCTGTCTCTATGTCACTCACTTGCTTTCTCCTACCTTTCCTGTAAAGTAAAACATGCAAGGAAATTTGCTTATCTCAACAGTCTGGCTCTTTTGTTCGGATGAGCAAAATGAAACTGTGGAAACTCGGTTAAAGTTTTATCAAAAACAGACAAAGCTTTAAGAGGAGCAATTAGTGTATATTGTGGGGCGGCTGTGGCTCTGGAGGCTGAGTGGGTCATCCTCCAATCAGAAGGTTGGTGGCTCAATCCCTGGCCTCTCCAGTCCATTTACTAAGGTGTCCCTGGGCAAGATATTGAACCCAAATGCCAAATTGCTTTCAATGTATCTGCGCGAGTGTGCTTCAAACTATAGCATAAATCATTCTATGATCAGGTGAATGAGCCTTGTATCCAAGAACACTTTCAGAATCAGAATACTTTATTAATCCCAGAAGGGGAACTGCATTTTGTTACAGATGCTCAGTTATATATAAATAAAAATAAATCTGAAATGTAGAAAAATGAAAATTAAAATATATAAACATGCATTTATAAAGTGCAATATGTAATATAAATAACTCAAAACTTAAACACTATATATAATATCTACAAGATATGGCAATGGAAAGAAACTAGCCAAGGTGTCACAGGGAGAAATTATAGAGCTTGATGGCCACAGGTAGGAATGATTTCCTGTGGGGTTCTGTGGTGCATCATGGTGGAATAAGTCTGCTGCTGAATGTGGTCCTGTGATTGTCCAGCACATTATGGAGAGGGTGTGAAGGACTGTCCAATATTGTGCTTAACTTGGACAGCATCCTGCTTGCTGACACCACTGTCAGAGAGTCAAACTCCACACCACGATACTGGCCTTGCAGATCAGTTTGTTGAGTTTGTTGGTGTCTGCTACTCTCAGTCTGCTACCCCAGCAACACTGCAGCATAAAGGATGGCACTGGCTACCACAGACTCAAAAAACATCCTGACAATCATCCGGTAGATATTGAAGGACCTAAGTCGTCTCAGAAAATAGCGACGACTCTGTCCCTTCTTGTAGATGGCTTTTATGTGTTTAATGAAGTCGCGTTTATTGTCAATGTGAACACCGAAGAATTTCTAATCTTTCGCTATCTTGATAAAGGCCCCATGGATGGAAACGGTGGTCACTGGTGTTTAGGTACTTTTCCTGTCCACAACCAGTGCTTTAGTCTAAGGCATGTTAAGCTGCAGATGGTTCTGTTTGCACCACGTGACAAAGTTGCCCACTACAGTCCCGTACACTTCCTCATCACCCCACTACTGCAGAGTCATCAGAAAACTTCTGAAGGTGGCAAGTCCCCGTACAGTTGCTAAAGTCAGTGGTGTAGAGGGTAAAGAGAAAAGGAGGGAGAATGGTCCCCTGTGGGGCTCCAGTGTTGCTGACCACATTGTCCAACATGCAATGCTGCAGATGCACATACTGTGGTCTGCCAATCAGGTAGTCAGTAATTAAGGTCACAAGGGAGGCATCCACCTGCATCACTGTCAGGTTATCACCCAGCAGAGCTAGCCTGACTGTGTTGAATGCACTGGAGAAGTCAAAAAACATGACCCTCACAGTACTCAGTGGCTTGTCCAGGTGAGCGTAGACATGGTTGAACAGGTAGATTGTGGTGTCCTCTACTTCGAGTCCGAGCTGGTAGGTGAAATGGAGGGGGTCAGGGGCTGACCATAGGCCAGAGCTGGTCCAGGATGAGTCTCTCCAGGGTCTTCATGATGTGTAATGTAAGTGCCATGGGTCTGTAGTCCTTATGGCCATTGGGATGTGATGTATTTGGCACAGGCAAGAGCCATGACAGCACAGGGACCGTTTTCAGTTTAAGGCTCATATTGAACATGTGATGCATTATTCCACAAAGCTAGCAGGCACAAGTTTTGAAGACCCTGGGACTCACACCATCAGGGCCTGCAGACTTGCCTGAGTGGAGTCTCATCATCTGTCTCTGGATCTAGTCAGCACTGAAGGTGACGGGGGGGTAGAGGTGATAGGATGGAAGGTATGAAGACTGCCATGAGGAATTGCAGACCAAGAGCAGGAATGTTGGAGGTTTGAGCAGCAGCCACAGAGTCAAATCTGTTAAACAGATTTAAATCACCGGCCTACTCCACAGTGCCATCAATTCCTCTGCCACTATTTGGTCTCAAAGCAGTCATGGTTTGATGCCACTCCAGACCTCTCTCATATTGTTTTGTTGAAGCTTCCACTCCAGGTTCCTCCAGAATTTATCTTTGGCCACCCTAATTGTTGTCTTGTTATCTTTGAACTATTATCAACACCTCCCTCTATCCAGTTCTGAAGGTCCTCTTCTTCCTGTTGTTGTCTTGAGTGTTCAGTTAGAGAAGAAAAATGCTATATTAGTACCAGACCATTTATTCTTATTTCATTTTTCTCTTGTTGAGTCATTGCTTCTTTGATAATCAGTGTGCTTTTCCCTTTGCTTTTGTTGTTGCAAATACCAGACACATGGACAAATGGCTAATGCCCAAAACATAATACACTGCATCAGCATGTTGTGTTAATACTGAGCCTGCATATTTGTGATGGAATCGCTTCCTTTGAGATTGGGCAGAAAAAAGTGACATCTAACTCTTTACAGACTTACAGTCAGTGAATCAGTGAGGTGACAGAGGAAGGTTTCATTGCTCCAAGAAAAACAGAAGAAAGCTGATGATGTTCAGCCACAGTCACCACATGAATGAAGTTGCGTCAGTAAAGTTCTTACATTGTCCTACAGTCTTCATCCTTTCATCATTTTGAACCACTGATTCCTATTTGGCTCAGCTTGCAGAGCTTTAATTCATTTCTTTCATTAGACTCATTAAAACAGAAAGAGAAATGAGAGACCTCGAAGTATTTCCTGAGTAACTACTGGGATTTCTCCACACAGGTCACAAAGCCAGAGCTGAACAAAGACACACTCACAAGATTTAACTGATTGGCCCTGTCACTGCTCTGGTAAAAGCACTGCCTGAGTGCTGCTCACATATTGGCAAGGCAAAACTAAGTGAAAACACATGTTGCGTAAATGCAGAGAGCAGAAGTTGAGCGGCCTCGTCCCCCTGATAGAGCCCATGTGAAACCAAATCTGATCAGATCTTGGAGCGTTCCAGGAGAGACAAAACGGGCGGAAACACATCCTGTTTTCCATGTCAAAAGGGAATAATAATAAACAGTGAGTCAAAAAAGTGAAAAGAAAATGTATCAAATGCTTATTAAGGGTTATGCAACCAGTTGTGACAGTGTTCCTGTAACTGTCCTGTAAAAACTACTTGATATCTGCAAAATAAAGCCATTCAGAAAAATGTTCAAGATTTGTGTGGATTTTCTGTAATGCGGTGTCACTACATTTTTCACTTCCAGATTCCAAACCTATGACCTTTCACATCCCTTTTGACCTCTTAACACAACATCTGGAATGCTTTCAGTTGTCTATGACACCCACATTCAGAGCAGACATACAAAACAGACTGTGAAACTTGAATGACATCTAATAGTCTAATCTTAAACTGGCAAAGCAACAGGAAAACAAGTCTGGGGTGAAAGCATGCTGAGGAGAGTCTGTTCAAAGAGATGACTCAGTCACTACCTCCAATCTGTTCACTAATGCAATATAAGTATTTTTAACTCTTGTGTATGCAAGCAGACACATCTCTAAGAATGCTTTGATGAGTATCTGAGAAAGCTTCTGGTCTGTTGTTAAGACATCAGCTTTCTGGATACACAGAGTCATTGTCTTAAAGCTGAATCCACAGTTTGAGTCCACTCCCATGTATGCATGGTAAATGCAAAGCCACAATTTACTGGTACCATAAAAGCAACACATTTTCTAAAGTTATGTTATAACAACATAAAGACTCCAGAAAATTAGGGCAGCTCATCTGTGTTCTTTACAGTTTTTGGCTTTTGAATAGATTTCAGAAAGTTGAGGCCAGTTTATGGTCTCATGTTGGTGACCATTTGCATAGTTTTCTCTATACAGTGAGGATTATGAGAATTCAACCAGTGTGGAGGCCCTAGAGTAAAGTCCTCTAACTGCTTGAAATGGTGTGCATAGGCTGAATGCTGATTGGAAAGCGCTTCACCAAGAGGAGGCAGCATGAAAAACAAAAAAGTACTGACAATGGATGCAGCAGGCCTATTTCTCTCTCTTTGCAGGGACAAAAAAACCCCCAAAACAACATAAACAAAAAACAAGAGAAGCCTACATATTGGTTATTCCATGCATATTTGATGCTGTCCATGAATGGTAGCATACAGCTACAACAGGAAGAATGGTGATAACAAAGCTGTGCGTGCACCATAACAGCATCAAGCTGCAACAGCCAATTAGCGATCCTCAAAGGTGCCCCTAGGTGGACTTATTTAACCACTGAAAAGAGTAAAGCTAGCTGCTTTCACCTGATTTTTGGATAACATGAGAATGGTGTCAATCTTCCCTCCAATTATTATCAAGAAAGTGAATTAGAACATTTCCAAAATGTCAAATTGTACACTCAAATGTTTTGAGTGATTGCAACAATGTTGAACATTGAAATCCAGCATGTCCATCTGTGCTGAAGGTCTTACCTTTTTCGCAGCCTTAGATGGTGACCTCCTAGTAGGCTTCTGCACTGGGGTGCTCAGTGTAACGGGCTGCTTGGAAACAGAGCCATTCTCCCGCTTCTTAGTGGGGGAAGATGGCGTTGATGATGGTGCTGCTGGAGAGGGAGAAGCTGGGGGTGAGGAAGAAGAGGAAGAAGGTCCGGTCCCAAGAATGGCCATCTCCTCTGTGGCGGTGAGGCGCAGACTACGCAAACTTTCATATGTCTCGGAGTCAACCACCAACAACCTGGTCTCATGCTCCACTGCCTTGATTCTCTGTACCACCTGCAGAATGGGACAGGACTGTATAAAACTGCACATTTTGTTTAAATATATAATAATTAAAATAAATAGACATCAAAGGTACAAACCCATTTCTAAAAAGGTTAAGATGCCTAGTAAAACATAAATAAAATCATAATGATTTGTAAATCTCATAAATAATATTTTACTCACAAAAGAACATAGATAAAGAATAGTGAATGTTGAAAGTGAAAAGTTTTACTATTTCATCAAAAATACTAGCTCATCTTGAAACTGATGGAAGCAACATGCTGGGACAGGGCCATGTTTACCACTGTGTAGCATCCCAGCCCCTTTTAGCAACAGTTTATACACATCTTGGAACTGAGGAGACCAGCTGCTGGACCTTTGGGAGAGGAATGTTGTCACATTCTTGTCTAATATAGGATTCCAGTTGCACAAAAGTCCTAGGTGTTCTTTGTCATATTTTGCATTTTATTGATGCTCCAAATGTTTTCAGTTGGTGAAAGGTCTGAACCGCAGGCAGACCAGTCCAGCACCTGCACTCTTCTACTAAGAAGCCATGCTGTTTTAATAGATGCTGGATGTGGTTTAGCAATGTTTTGCTGAAATATGCAAGGCCTTCCCTGAAGAAGACGTCTGGTGGGAAGCATAGGTTGTTCTCAAACCTGTATATACCTTTCAGCACTGACGGTTTATTTCCAGATGTGCAAGCTGCCAGTACCATAAGTCCTAATACCCCTCCATACAATCAGAGATGCAGGCTTTTAACCTGAGCGCAAGCCAAATTATCCCTCCCCTTTTTAGTCTAGAGGATGTGGCATCTATGAATTCAAAAAAGAACTTCGAATTTTGATTTTTCCAACCACAGAATAGTCCATTTTAAATGAGCTTTGGTCCAGAGAAGGCAGCGCATTTCTAGATCATGCTCATATGGCTTGTTCTTTGCAGGATGGAGCTTTAACCTGCCTTTGTGGATGGTGCAGTAAACTGTGTTCATAGACAATGTTTGCTGGAAGCGTTCCTGAGTCCGTGCAGTGATTTTCAAGACAGAATCATGCCTGTTTGTAATGCAGTGCTGCCTGAGGGCCAAAAGATTACAAGCATCCAATATAAGCTTTCAGCTGTGACCCTTTCAAATATAAATGTCTCCATACTCAGAATCTCTTGATGATGTTGTGTACTGCAGATGATGGAACATTCAAAATATTTGCATTTTTACATTGAGGAACATTATTCTGCAACTGCTTCACAATTTATAGATACACTTTCTCACAGATTGCTAAACCTCTGCCCATCTGTACTTCTGAGAGAAGCTGCCTCTCTAAGGTGCTCTTTTTATAACCAATCACATCACTGGATAGTTGCCTATTACCTCAATTAGTTGCAACATGCTCCTCCAACTGTTTCTTTTAGTACCCCTTACTTTTGTTACCATTGTCCCAACTGTTTTGAGACATGTTACCATCAGCTTCAAGATGAGTTAATATTTTTCATGAAATAATAAAATATCTCACTTTTAACATTTGACATGTTTTCTATGTCATTTTATGAATAAAATATTGGTGTCTGAGATTTGCAAATCATTGCACTGTGTTTCCATTTATATTTTATGGAACGTGCCAACCTTTTTGGAACTAGGGTTGTACATCAATGTACACTGTCTTCAGAGAACCACTAGAGACTGTCTCTATAAAATGAATAGTCCAATCATATCAAACATCATTTTACTCTCTTTAACAGCAGCCAGTCAGAACTATAATACAAAGTATGCACACTTTTCTTGGTCATGTGGATGTGACTGCCTGTCAGAACGGGAAGTAGAAATATGCAAACACTGACTGATATATGAGACTGTATCCATTGTGAGATGGCAAGTAATTGCAGTTTTTCTTGCCAAAAAAGTGACGGTCGTGGTTTTCTTGAATGTGTTTCTTTTTCTCAGTCTTTACATAATAGAATTTTGAATATATTTGGTTCTTAGTGTTCAACAAAGAAAAAACAAATCATAAGCAAAAAATCATAGGTAATTGTGCAGGCCTATAGTTTAAAATAAGCTCAGAATCCATCTTTCTAATCACCTATTCATGCATAAATAATTTTGTATCAACATCTCTCATTGGGAAAAGAGGTGCTTTCAGAAGAGATCTCTGGCAATTAAGATGCAATCAAATCATTGTCATTTGAGCTAGAATATGACGCTCCATCCTTTGTGGTTTTCACTGAAATTAAAAAAAAAATCACCTGGGTATCAGATTTGTTCTGAGAGCTCAAAACACAATGATCAGCAGGTTTGTTTTCATCTTTGCTGCAACAAGGTTACAGAGAAACCTAATGTACACAGTGGAGGCTGGTTCTGGTGTTCCTCTGTGAGTCTGTGAGCTTGGGAAAATAATTATTTGAGCCAGCTGGCTCTGTCTGACCACCAGCCAGACCTCAGAGTCAAACAGCAGCACATGCAAACAGAGGAGTAGATAATTTGTCAAGGATCTTATTTACATGGGACACTTTTGTATTTCTCGACATGGCTTAAGGCAAACAATCACCAGAAAAAAGGAGTGTGAGAAGCAAACAGCTGGAATAATACAGCATTGTCTCAGCCTGACTGAAGTCCTTCCAAACAAAGGGGCCACACAGGTTAGTCAGCAGATCTATAGCAAAAGCAGTCCCCCCCCCCCAATTAACCTGCTCCTGACGAGAAAAAACGCTTCATAATTCAAAAGCTTCCAGCACACTGCTGGAGGAGGGTGTGCGCCACAGTGTCAGGATGCTTATCAGCCTGTGTCACCTGTTGATGTACCCGCGCTCTACTCGGCCAACTGTGCGCATCTACTTGCCTGATGGTGCGTCTCCTTCTCCACACTAACTCCATTCACCGCAACCACTCTGTCCCCGGCGCGCAGCCCCGACGCTTCTGCCGGGGAGCCCGGCTCCACTTTGCGGATGAACTGGCCACTCTTCCCTTTCTCTCCGTGCAAGTGAAATCCATACCCGCTCTCCCCTTTCGTCATGATACAAAGCCGCGGTTTCCGCTCGTTGGCCATTTCCTCCCGTGGATTTAAAGCTCTCTCGGTGCTCAGGTGAAGCGCAATAATCAAAATGCAAAGACTGGAGTTTAGGAGAGAGGGTGCGGGGTTGCTGAACTTACCCACCCGTCACGCACACCCTCCC